>WNWK01003102.1:55000-97500 GCA_009830355.1 Cherax destructor | reverse complement strand
TAACGCTTGTGGAGCAGGGAGTGTGTGGACCTAGTGGCGACCAGTGAAGAGGCGAGGCCAGGAGCTGTGACTCGACCCCTGCAAACACAATTAGGTGAGTACACGCGCGCACACACACACACACACACACACACACACACACACACACACAACACACACACACACACAAGCCCCGATGGCATGGTGGCTAGCGCTCTTGCTTCACGCACGGAGGGCCCGGGTTCAATTCCCGGCGGGGCCGAAACATTTCGAAGTGTTTCGTTACACACACACACACACACACACATACATACAACAGGCCTAGTGTCTAATCGACATGTGCCTAGGACAAAATGGTAACTAACACACACAGGGATAGAAAACCCCGGCCTGGGGACCAGGCTTCCCTGTTGCTTGCCCGTTTAGCCAAGCTGTTGTTGTTAGCGATCTGCTGGACCACACAGCTATCACAATTTGGTTGATCAAATAATGGAGGTACTATCTAGTTTCCACTTGAAAACTTGTACATTTGTTAGAGCAGTATTTCTGGTGTCTACTGGTAGCAGGTTGAAGAGTCTTGGATCACTGTGCCTTCACGCCCCCTTCTTTTTCAAGGGATTGATTTTACACTTCTCCTATTAGAAACACTCCTTCTAATAGTTACAATGATAACTCTAATTTTTAAGGTCTCGGTCAAATGACCTAAAGTTCCAGTGGCGGGTCATATGATTAAGACCCGCGTCAGGAAACATTTGTCCTCCTCCCTAAGAAACCTTACCTCACCCTCCCGTATCTCACTGCAGCAACTTATGGGAGTGTGCAGGTTTGGGACCTGGCTCTTAACTCTGTTGAAGCAAATTTTTGATCAGCCGGGCTGTAGTGATTACGTGGTAGCGCGAGCAGCAACCTGGTCTGGGTCCGCGTGGAGGAGGATCTCCACAATCACAGATGCAGTATTTAACAAGCATAGTTATGCAATACAATCTGAAACAGGCGATCTTAACAATGCAGAACGAGTCACATGGGGATGCAAATCTTTAGCTCTAGATCATTCGCACTCTCGTGCGTCAAGAGCTATGCAATGTTGCAAGACAGCAACAGATAGAAGGGGAAATTCTCCGAGGCAAGGCAGAAAGTATCAGTGGCGACCCATGACACAGAGTGACACAGGCTGCCACTGATACCTTCTGCCTTGCCTCAGAGAATTTCCCCTCCTATCTGTTGCTGTCTTGCAATACTGCATAGCTCCTGACGACGCACGAGTGCAAAAGATCTTAACTCCATGTGGCTTGTTCTGCAAGCATAGTTATAAACCCAGTACAAATTACACCTGCGATCACGTGATGAAGCCTTCATAACAACTATGATAATTAAGTCGACACTAACTCAAACATTAATTACATACATAAAATAACCGTAGATCATTATAATGTAACTGAAGGGGTATAAATACCCTGCATACACTGACCACTGAATTATTATTAAACTTATGGAGCAATCTATAACGAAATAATAATGCAGGTTTATGAGGCTTAAGAAGTGGGGCCAGGAGTCAAGAATCACCCCCCCCCGGCAAACAAATGCACACACACATACACCGTCAATGCTTAGATACCTAAGTTAATCAAGACAGAATTCCGCCCATGCCGACGCCCCTTCCTGCAAGCTTGACCCCCGTCTCCCACCACACCTAAATTAACTTATGCTATCCAAACAATTTCATCGAGCTGCGACTATGGTGTTTAAAGCATGCACTGGTGGTGACAGTCAGTATACTAAGGTTAGCAACGACCTGGTTGAGGGATATCCAGGGTACAGCTGAACTGCGGACAGTGGTCACTAACAGCCAGGCACAGGCTACGGGAGTACCATACAAAACTCTCGAAGCCCTACCAAGCTGTCAACCTGGTCTAGTCTGAGACTAGGTTGTGGAGTCAGTGATCCCAGAGTAACATAACATAAACGATATGTAAAGATCCCGTGTCGGAAGATCTTACGTTTAAAGACCACACAACTAGTATCACAACTTCAAGAAAAATAAACTGAATAACAAGAACCTTTCAAACAAAATATGCCAAACCAATTATTGTGAAAGCCTAGGTCCCATATGTTGTACTCCCTGGAGTGCAGGCGAAAAAGATACATCGTAATATATACCAGGAAAATATTGGAGGGATTGGTTCCAAATCCTCACACAGAAATTACTCCCTACCAGAGGAAGAGGATTGGCAGACAAGTGCAGAAGGGATGCTGTGTGGTCACTCAAGGATAACTGCAAACCTACTAAACACTTTTCAACATCCTATTTTCATACATAATAGCGCAGAAACTTGAGGCTTTTCATCAAAAAATAATTAGATACAACCTTATATTTAAAATTTTCATCTAGAAGAATATACGAAAAAGTCCCATGACATCTGGCGCCAACCTTAGCCGCCATACTGGAGAAGGTTTAATATTAGAGCTTTTAAAGTGCATGTTTTATTAAAAAACATTCAAAATTTGTTCAGCTTTGTCTAATATCTTATTAGGTATGATGTTTTAACTAGTTATTTTTAGTACAAAAGTATTTATTTAATAGCGTGGTGTGCCCTAGCTATTCCTGGTAAAGTTTCCTATGTCCAGCTCATCTACTGGACAGCTTGTCCGCGGAATGAATCACAATACCGTGGCTCCAACAATTCGCAACTAACCCAAACTTTGGAAACTCTAGATAACGTTTCGTTCCGTTATGGAACCATGAACACGTTGGTATTCATCATACAATTACATTTACCCTACACTATTACACTCACAATATTGCAAAATCTGTTATATATATAATCATCCCCTGCTTCACTCTCCCCTTTTACCTTACTCGCATTCTGTCCTAATGAACCAGATTGTATTTAGCTTTCCTTCCCTCCCATTTCTCCCCTCTACATCAACTCGTCCTGTGCGATGGAATATTCCAGGCAAAAACATAACCAGCTTTTCCTCTTACCATGTATATAACTCCTATAGAACAGAGTAGTGCCACAATGTGGTAGTATCCACACTAACTCGCATACAGAATAGTGAGGTCCCATATAAACACTCTTATAGAATAGGGTAGCCGCACACTGCGGGAGTCCCCAGATTGCAACTTTGATAAAGTATGATAGATGAATAAGATATCTGTGCAACATTTGGATATCTTTACTGTCGAAACGTTTCGCCGGTGAATCAGTTCTCAGTCAGAGAAGCGTCTAATTTGGTCACCTTAGTCAGCAATAAAGACACCCAAGTGTTGCACATGTGTCTCATTCAATTATCATTTATGTAATCAGAGTAGCATAGCCTATATTTATTTAATTAAAAGTAAGACCTTTCCTTCCCCAAAAGAATTCCCCATGAGATCTGAATGACCTGGCCCGCCTCACACCAACAATGGTGTTCTGGGAACATAACAATGTGTGGTGGTGTCAGAGAGGACCACACTGTCAACATGATTACCACCTTGTGCCCTCCACCACCCCGGTCATCATAAGGTCGTGAGATACGTAGAGGTCAACGTACTGGATGACCTGAGAGTTATCTGGCTGCTTGTACCCTGAAGAATGAACACAATCCACGGTGTAGTACTGGATGATATAATTACCATATTACTGACGTCTCCCAGTCAACGCGATAAATTTCATTACTTGATGTGCGACTTTGTAAATATTTTGTCCAAGTCGGACCGAAACGTCCTCGTAAGCTCCTCTCTTGTATGTGCGGGTTGTGTATGAAAGTAATCTTTTGTAAATGAAATATGGCTAAAAGATATCTTCAGTTCCATTACGTAACTATGATATACAATAATGTAACAGCACACTGTTGATGTACCCCATTTTCTTTAATTAAACAAAAATGATTTACTAGAGATGGCTCACACTCACTCCTCCAACTCCTGACTCGACTCCTCGTTGGCCACACAAAGGATAGGAGTTTGGTTTATAGTTGCACGTACCAGCTTACATGGCTTTATTTATAGGAAGCAATGATGAGTCTCGTCTCAACCCTGTGTGTCCTCTCACTGTTTCCTTCACTCTCCAGTGTGTCCTCTCACTGTTTCCTTCACTCTCCAGTGTGTCCTCTCACTGTTTCCTTCACTCTCCAGTGTGTCCTCTCACTGTTTCCTCCACTCTCCAGTGTGTCCTCTCACTGCTTCCTCCACTCTCCAGTGTGTCCTCTCACTGTTTCCTTCACTCTCCAGTGTGTCCTCTCACTGTTTCCTTCACTCTCCAGTGTGTCCTCTCACTGCTTCCTTCACTCTCCAGTGTGTCCTCTCACTGCTTCCTTCACTCTCCAGTGTGTCCTCTCACTGCTTTCTTCACTCTCCAGTGTGTCCTCTCACTGTTTCCTTCACTCTCCAGTGTGTCCTCTCACTGCTTCCTTCACTCTCCAGTGTGTCCTCTCACTGTTTCCTTCACTCTCCAGTGTGTCCTCTCACTGCTTCCTTCACTCTCCAGTGTGTCCTCTCACTGTTTCCTTCACTCTCCAGTGTGTCCTCTCACTGCTTCCTTCACTCTCCAGTGTGTCCTCTCACTGTTTCCTTCACTCTCCAGTGTGTCCTCTCACTGTTTCCTTCACTCTCCAGTGTGTCCTCTCACTGTTTCCTTCACTCTCCAGTGTGTCCTCTCACTGTTTCCTTCACTCTCCAGTGTGTCCTCTCACTGCTTCCTTCACTCTCCAGTGTGTCCTCTCACTGTTTCCTTCACTCTCCAGTGTGTCCTCTCACTGTTTCCTTCACTCTCCAGTGTGTCCTCTCACTGCTTCCTTCACTCTCCAGTGTGTCCTCTCACTGCTTCCTTCACTCTCCAGTGTGTCCTCTCACTGCTTCCTTCACTCTCCAGTGTGTCCTCTCACTGTTTCCTTCACTCTCCAGTGTGTCCTCTCACTGTTTCCTTCACTCTCCAGTGTGTCCTCTCACTGCTTCCTTCACTCTCCAGTGTGTCCTCTCACTGTTTCCTTCACTCTCCAGTGTGTCCTCTCACTGCTTCCTTCACTCTCCAGTGTGTCCTCTCACTGTTTCCTTCACTCTCCAGTGTGTCCTCTCACTGCTTCCTTCACTATCCAGTGTGTCCTCTCACTGCTTCCTTCACTCTCCAGTGTGTCCTCTCACTGCTTCCTTCACTCTCCAGTGTGTCCTCTCACTGTTTCCTTCACTCTCCAGTGTGTCCTCTCACTGTTTCCTTCACTCTCCAGTGTGTACTCTCACTGTTTCCTTCACTCTCCAGTGTGTCCTCTCACTGCTTCCTTCACTCTCCAGTAAGGGACTGATTACCGCAAACTCATCTTCCACTTTCTCTGCATTGGACTGAAGAAGCCACTGGCTGGCGAAACATTTCCACAATAAAGTTACCCTAGTGTCTTAATTCGTCATGCTGTCGGTTCCCTGAATCATTTACCCGAGTTGATAATGATAATGTTAATAATGGTGATGGCTCCTCGGGTCACCACGTCCCCCAGGCCTGGTCTCACAACAAACCTCCTCACCTGGGAATGAAACACACAAGCTCTACACGAAGAGATGGTATAAAATACCGACAAATGTAAAATAAGATATCTTGACGAAACTAAGACACTTTTGCAATATTTGGGAACCTTCACTGTGGAAACGTTTCGCCAGTAATATTCCTAAATGTTGCAAATGTGTAATTCTTCAACGCGTCAGTTTTCTAAATCATTTACATCACATGTTGAGGAAATGTTTCACAGCACTGAAGGTCTGGTCCCAATTCTGCACACTGCCATAACAACATACTGGAGTGAGAGCTATGGGAGGAAATGCAAAATAAAACCAGTAAGAGCAGGGGTGCGGTGGGCACAATAAGGGAACAATGTATCAACATCCGGGGTCCCAGACTATTCAACATCTTACCAGAAGATATCAAAAACACTGCTGGGACGAGTATAGAAGCCTTCAAGAGGAAACTGGACAAGTATCTTCACCAGGTGCCAGATCAACCAGGCTGTGATGGATATGTGTGGCAGCGGACCTCCAGCAGCAACAGCCTGGTTGACCAGGCAAACACCAGACGAGCCTGGCCCATGGCCGGGCTACGAGACTAGTTAAACTCTCGAATCTCTTCAAAGGTATATCAAAGATAAAGGTATTGTGCAGAAATTGTTAAAATATGTAACTCACGGATATATCTTTACTAAAACAAAAATATCTAACGTAGACGTTTATATACATCAACCAGTCATGAGAGCACTGGGAGGGGCGTGAATAAACGGTGCCAGGAGCTACGAAGTGAACCCTGCAAATTCAAGTAGGAGAGCACAAGTGAGACTCCCACTCAACACACACACACACACACACGATGGTCAGTGGGTGTAAAAATGACAAAGACCAGAGTAGCCAAACACTCTTGACAACTTTCTCACCTTACAAGTTTACCCACTTGTGGATTTTACTGAGGAAGAAGTTTGTGTGTGTGTAGTAGAATAGTAGTGTAGTAGTAATAGTAATAGCAGTAGTAGTAGGAATAGTAATAGTAGTAGGAATAGTAGTAGTAGTAGGAATAGTAATAGTAGGAATAGTAATAGCAGTAGTAGGAATAGTAATAGTAGTAGGAAAAGTAATAGTAGTAGGAATAGTAATAGCAGGAATAGTAATAGCAGGAATAGTAATAGTAGGAATAGTAATAGTAGGAATAGTAATTTCAGTAGTAGGAATAGTAATAGCAGTAGTAGGAATAGTAAAAGCAGTAGTAGGAACAGTAATAGCAGTAGTAGGAATAGTAATAGTAGGAATAGTAATAGCAGTAGTAGGAATAGTAATGGCATAGTAGGAATAGTAATAGCAGTAGTAGTAATAATAGTAATAGTAGTTACCATCTGTCAAAGGCTCTTGTTAGACACTTGGCGTGTTTAGTGAGTGCGTGGTTTTTTTTTGTGTGTGCGAGATTCTCATTAGCTGATGCCGAATAAGTATAACTTGCGATTTTGGCTTAAATAGCAACGCACTTCTTGCCGAATAGGGCAAGCGAAAATTTGTGTATGCAATAATTTCGCAAAAATCATTCTGAATGTAACGAAAAAAATATATTTCATTATGTTTGCTGATTATTAAATTATTGTAAACTTATCTAAAATATATTTAGTTGGATTAGGCTAAATTAAATTGCGCTTGTTATAATAAGGTTAGGTAAGTTTCCTAAGGTTCTTTTGGTACAAAATTATTAATTTTTACATTAACATAAATGAAAAAAATATATCTTTGAATGTATAAGAGAAAATTTCAGAAAGGACTTGAACTTACTTGCACTCACGCATGTGTATATATATATATATATATATATATATATATATATATATATATATATATATAGGTAGTAGGTTGGTAGACAGCAACCGCCCAGGGAGGTACTACCGTCCTGCCAAGTGAGTGTAAAACGAAAGCCTGTAATTGTTTTAATGATGGTAGGATTGCTGGTGTCTTTTTTTCTGTCTCAAACATGCAAGATTTCAAGTATGTCTTGTTACTTCTACTTACACTTAGGTCACACTACACATTCATGTACAAGCATATATATATACACACCCCTCTGGGTTTTCTTCCAATTTTCTTACTAGTTCTTGTTCTTATTTCCTCTTATCTCCATGGGGAAGTGTAACAGAATTCTTCCTCCGTAAGCCATGCGTGTCGTAAGAGTCGACTAAAATGCCGGGAGCAAGGGGCTAGTAACCCCTTCTCCTGTATACATTACTAAAGTTAAAAAGAGAAACTTTTGTTTTTCTCTTTGGGCCACCCCGCCTTGGTGGGAAGCGGCCGATTTGTTGAAAGAAGACGAGATATATATATATATATATATATATATATATATATATATATATATATATAATATATATATATATATATATATATATATATATATATATATATATATATACCACACACACACACACACACACACACACACACACACACACTGGAGGACAGAGAGATAGGAGACATGATAACAACATATAAGATACTAGAGGAATTGACAAAGTGGACAGAGACAGAATGTTCCAGAGATGGACACAACAACAAGGGACACAGATGGAATTGAAGACTCAGATGAATCACAGAGATGTTAGAGTATTTCTTCAGTCCCAGAGTTGTCGGGAAGTGGAATAGTTTAGGAAGCGATGTAGTGGAGGCAGGCTCTATACATAGCTTAAGCAGAGGTATGATAAGCTTATGGCGCAGGAGAGTGACCCAGTAGCGCCAGTGAAGAGCGGGGCCAGAGCTGACTCGACCCTGCAACCAACTAGGTGAGTACACACACGCACACGAAAGCGTCAACCAAGTGTGTAAGCAGAGAACTCCGTCTGAAGATGAGTAATATTCTTGGCTAAGTTTCAAGTTCAAAGGCAGCATTTGTTGGTTGATGATCTTCAAATAGAGTCAATGTACTCCTCCCCGGCAACTTGTGGTTACAATCGCACACCTTGCCACAATCATACACCATGATCTGGCGTTTAGCAAGAGTGTATACCAAGACACGTTCACCTACCTGCGCTTACTCTCACTGTTGTCAAGACATTAGTCAGTAATAATGGCAGAATTATCGACAAAATTTAGGTAAAAGGACACACAGGCAGCTAATGTGACATTTTATTGTGGAAACATTTCGCTCTCCAGCAACTTTATCAAGTTCCTGGAAAGCGAAACGTTGCCATAATAAAATGTCACATTAGTTGCACATTATTGCTAGTGCTAACCTCCCCTCCTTTCTGAATACCAATCTGCTGCTATATTAACTAGTTCTCTCTTACATTACAGATTCAGCTGTCATATTCTTCCCGGGAGTCCCCTCTTAATACTGATAAAGAGTTCTTTCAAAGAATGAGAGGTAATTTAGGAAGGAGGGAGTTAATACCTCTATATTTTCCAGATATCTAATTTTACCAGTTCTAAAGATGGCTGTTAATGTTAAGTAATATTCCAGTCTTAAGCACAAGCGCCTTTAAAATTATTATAATTTTCCTGAATAAGAACGGTGCAACACTTGAGTTTCCGTTGCGGAGAAACATACAGCCAGACAGTGGGTTTTGTCAATTCAACTGATGAAGCTACTGGTTGGCGAAACGTTTCCACAATATATACCCAAGTGTGAAGGTTAGGACATGTGCACTGGAAAACGTACAGAGGAGGATGACAAAGTTGATCCCGTGTATCAGAAATCTTCCCTATGAGGATAGACTGAGGTCCCTAAATCTGCACTCTCTAGAAAGGCGTAGAATTAGGGTGGGGGATGATGTGATTGAGGTGTATAAATGAAAAACAGGAATAAAGGGGATGTAAATAGCGTGCTAAAAATATCTAGCCAAGACAGGACTCGTAGCAATGGTTTGAAGTTGGAAAAATTCAGATTCAGGAAGGATACAGAAAGCACTGGTTTGGTAATAGAGTTGTGGATGAGTGGAACAAACTCCCGAGTACCGTCATAGAAGCTAAAACGTTGTGTAGTTTTAAAAATACGTTAGATAAATACATGAGTGGGTGTGGGTGTGAGTTGGACCTGACTAGATTGTGCTCCTTCCTTAAGTGGATGTGACCTGGATCTGACTAGGTTGGGTCACTGGCATAAGCCGGTAGGCGACTTGAACCTGCCTCGCATGGGCCAGTAGGCTTCTTCAGTCAAATACAAAGGGAGCAGTAGAAATGAAACAAAGATGTAATCAGTCCATCAAACTTGGAGAAAAAGTATTTGAGGTGGCCAGTCCATCAACTTGTGATTTTTTTATAGCATTTTCAACAATACTCAAGTGTTACACATGTGTTTATTCATCTACTTCCCAGTTTTCTAAACTATATAGATAACAATTTTCTTGTTATCCTGTCCTATAATCTTTCTTGCAATAGTGAGAATTACTGTTGATTTTTCGCCAAGGAAAAATTATGTGACGGGTCTTCGCTGTTCAGTTTATTCCCTTGGTCTATTATTGGCCTAATAAACAGAACTTGTCCAGCTACCTTAAAAAATAAACTTTTCCTAAAAAAAATTTTAGAGAATAATTTTTGTTTTCAGTGACAATGATATATTTTTATTTTTGAATCAAACCCCTCGTTCCTTAAGTGTTGCATGCGCCTCTTTCCTTGTTTCCGCCATAATTAAGTGGTTCAGCAAGAGTGTGTAAAGATTCCCGCGCTACAGATTAATTCGATTATCTGACAATTACTCAAGGGGCGTAATTAGCCTTAGCCTGGCTGGCTGCGGGAGTAGACGACGGACGATCGAGCCTCCATGACTCCTTGAACACTGAATGAACCACGCGAGTTGGATTTAGATGGACCTTGCACACGAGTTAATAGCTTATTCCTTGGGTAACATTGAAAATGGGTTGGACAAATATTTTTGTCAGTTTCGCTCCCCAGGAGCTTTGTCAAGTTACCTTGACAAAGCTCCTAGAGAGCGAAACGTTGCCACAATAAAATGTCCCATTAGTTGGTATATTGTCGGTAATTCTACCAACATTACTGGACTCTTGAATTTTACTCCTGCTCTAGTTTCGTTTTATTGCGATTTTTTCTATTTTCTTTCTTACAGTATATCCACAGCGGGTTAGATCAAATCTGTCTTGACTAAATTTAGTATTTTTTATGGTCCACCGGAAGGAAGACTTAGTTTACATGAGCTTGGAAGTCTGCTGTGTCCTCGCTGCATGGCACACACACACTCAAATTCTAGTATTGTCTGCGAAGGATGTTACAGTGCTATGATTTACGTATTGGCTGGCTGGCTTATTGGCTGGCTGGCTTACTGGTATTATCTTGCTTCCTTGCTATATAGGTGATTGACTAGTTGATCGACTAGCTGGCTATTAGGCTGCCGGTTGACTTTCAGGCTTCCTGATACGGTGACTGGTTGACCTGCTGGCTGGCTGGCTGGTTGGCTGGCTGGCTGGCTGGTGGCCTGGCTGGCTGGCTTCTACCATTGTTTACCTCCAGTAATTTCATAAAATATTCAAGCGGGCGACAACACCTTAAGCCAGGTGTAGTGTTCACCTGAGACGCCGCACCTGCCCACCACCCCAACAAAATGCTTATACCTTTATATTCCCACCACCTGCCACACATTCCCACCACCTGCTACTACACACATTCCCACCACCACCACCTGCTACTACACACATTCCCACCACCTGCTACTACACACATTCCCACCACCTGCTACTACACACATTCCCACCACCACTACCTGCTACTACACACATTCCCACCACCTGCTACTACACACATTCCCACCACCACTACCTGCTACTACACATTCCACCACCACCACCTGCTACTACACACATTCCCACCACCACCTGCTACTACACACATTCCCACCACCACCTGCTACTACACACATTCCCACCACCACCACCTGCTACTACACACATTCCACCACCACTACCTGCTACTACACACATTCCCACCACCACCACCTGCTACTACACACATTCCCACCACCACACCTGCTACTACACACATTCCCACCACCACACCTGCTACTACACACATTCCCACCACCACCACCTGCTACTACACACATTCCACCACCACCACCTGCTACTACACACATTCCACCACCACCACCTGCTACTACACACATTCCCACCACCACCACCTGCTACTACACACATTCCCACCACCTGCTACTACACACATTCCCACCACCACTACCTGCTACTACACATTCCCACCACCACCACCTGCTACTACACACATTCCCACCACCTGCTACTACACACATTCCCACCACCACCACCTGCTACTACACACATTCCCACCACCACCACCTGCTACTACACACATTCCCACAACCACCACCTGCTACTACACACATTCCCACAACCACCACCTGCTACTACACACATTCCCACCACCACCACCTGCTACTACACACATTCCCACAACCACCACCTGCTACTACACACATTCCCATCACCACCACCTGCTACTACACACATTCCCACCACCTGCTACTACACACATTCCCACCACCACCACCTGCTACTACACACATTCCCACCACCACCACCTGCTACTACACACATTCCCACCACCACCACCTGCTACTACACACATTCCCACCACCACCACCTGCTACTACACACATTCCCACCACCAATCGTGACCTTACTGAAATACGTTCGGATGACTAGACTTGGGAGTAATGATGTCAGAAGATCTCATATTGAAGGATCATAATGTTGCTATCGCAACCGCAATCTTACCTTTGATATACCTTTGATATACCTTTGAAGAGTTTCGAGAGTATCTACTCTCTGAGCCCGGCCATGGGCCAGGCTCGTCTGGTGCTTGCCTGGTCAACCAGGCTGTTGCTGCTGGAGGCCCGCTGCCCCACATCCATCACAGCCTGGTTGATCTGGCACCTGGTGAAGATATTTGTCCAGTTTCCTCTTGAAGGCTTCTACACTGGTTCCAGCCGTGTTTCGGATATCTTCTGGTAAGATGTTGAATAGTCTGGGACCCCGGATGTTAATACAGTGCTCCGTATTGTCCCCACCGCACCCCTGCTCCTCACTGGGTTTATTTTACACTTTCTCCCATATCTCTCACTCCAGTATGTTGTTATGGCAGTGTGCAGATTTGGGACCAGGCCCTCAAGTACTTTCCATGTATATATTATCATGTATCTCTCTCCTCCGTTCCAATGAGTACATGTTCAAGACTTGAAGGCGTTCCCAATAATTTAGATGTTTCAATGGCTCAATGTGAGCCGTAAACGATCTCTGGATTTGTTCCAGCTCTGCTATTTCTCCTGCCCTGAACGGGGCCGTCAGCACTGAGCAGTATTCTAAGTGAGGGAGCACTAGCGATTTGAATAGTGTCACCATCGGCATTATTTCCCTTGTTTTGAAAGTTCTCAATACCCACCCCGTCATCTTCCTGGCTGTTGTGATCTTTGTCTTGTTATGGTCTTTAAACGACAGATCAGCAGACATAATTATTCCCAAGTCCTTTACGTGTTCCTTTCGTTCTATGTGGTGACCCTCTTGCGTTTTGTATATAGTGTTCCTTTTTGAGTTCTTCATTTTTTCCATACCTAAGCAGCTGAAACTTATCACCATTGAACGTCATGTTGTTCTCCACTGCCCATTGGAAGACCTTGCTTATGTCCTCCTGTAATTTTTCAGTGTCCTCTACCGTAGTGACTTTCATGCTTATTTTAGTGTCATCTGCAAATGATGATACAAAAGTGTGCTGGGTGTTTTTATCTATGTCTGCTATGAGGATGAGAAACAGCAGAGGCGCCAGGACAGTGCCTTGGGGCACTGAGCTTTGACCTCGCTGATGCTGGATCTTGCCCTGTTCACTACTACTTTTGTGTTCTTTGTGTTAGGAACTCAAAAATCCATCTGCCTACCTTCCCCGTAATGCCTATGGCCCTCATTTTGTGCGCTATCACTCCATGATCGCATTTGTCAAACGCCTTTGCAAAATCTGTGTAAATCACATCTGCGTTTTGGTCGTCCTCCAATGCCTCCGTAATTCTGTCATAATGGTTCAGCAGCTGTGACAGGCATGATCGACCCGCTCTAAAGCCATGCTGGTTCGGGTTATGTTGGTTGTGCTGGTCCATGAACTTTGTAATCTGCCGTCTCATCACTCTTTCAAAGATTTTTATGATGTGAGAAGTGAGGGCTACTGGTCTGTAATTTTAGCTAGTGCTCTACTACCTCCCTTATGCAAAGGAGCTATGTCTGCACTCTTTAAGGCCTCTGGAATTTCACCTAGATCTAAGCTCTTTCTCCACAGAATACTAAGGGCTCTTGCTAATGGTACTTTGCACTGCTTTATAAATAAAGCATTCCATGAATCTGGTCCAGGTGCTGAGTGAGTGGGCATGTTGGCCATTTCTTTTCTAAATCTATGGGATTTGTACTAATGTCGGTTAGGTGGTCTGCGAGCCTTCTGCTGGAGTGAAAAATATTTCTGCATTTTCTACCTTGCTGTCATTTAGTGGGTTGCTGAACACTGACTCATACTGTTCTTTTAGAATTTCACTCATTTCCTGTTCATCGTCCGTATACGAATCTCCTCTCAATAATGGTCCAATTCTACAGGTAGTTCTTAGCTTGGATTTTGCATAGGAGTAGAAATATTTTGGGTTTCTTGCAATATCCTGTATGGCTCTTTGTTCCCTTTGTACTTCTTCTGTCAGGTATGACATCTTAAGTTTTTGTTCTAATTCCGTGATCTCTCGGTTAAGGCTATCTCTCTTCTGTTGCAACATAACTGTGTTTTTCAGCAATTCAGTAACCCGTTTTCTTCTCCTGTACCATCTCCTACGCTCTCTCTCTATATCTGATCTTCTTCGGGGTTTCCTCAATGGTACGTGTTTCATACATACCTTGTATGCTTCTGTATTCAGCTTCTCTAGACACTGGTGGGGATTTAGGGTGCTCATGTCTGATTCCCATGATATGTCTGATAGCTCTTGGTTTATTTTTTCCCAGTCAATTCTATGGTTATTAAAATTAAACTTACTGAACATTCCGTCTCTAACATTAGTGTCGCAGTTCCCTAACCCTGAGTTAATACTAGTTTGAACTTCTATGATGTTATGATCAGAGTATATTGTTTTTGTAACTGTTATGTCTCTGATTAATTCCTCGTTGTTTATGAATATCAAATCCAGGGTATTTTCATTTCTAGTGGGATCAATTATCTGTTGGTTTAGTGAGTACTTTTCACAAAGCCTCATTAGTTCCCTGGTATGTGCCTGTTGGGCCAGGGTGCTTCCAGGAGTTATTTCTGGTATAACATTATGGTGCCTCATCTTCCATTTTACATGAGGGAGATTAAAATCTCCAAGGATTAAAATGTTTGGGGTGGGATTTTCTAGCCTATCCAGATAGCTATCTATCTTCTTTAACTGCTCTGTGAATTCCTCCGCAGTTGCTGATGGTGGTTTGTATACTAGGATAATTACTAGATTCTTATTTTCCACTTTAATGCCGAGGATTTCTACTATATCATTCGTAGCGTTCAAAACTTCTGTGCAACAGAGAGTATCTTTTATATAGAGTCCTACTCCTCCCTGTGACCTATTAATTCTATCACATCTATACATGTTATAGTTTTCTATCTGAATCTCTCCGTCCAAAACATCCCTTGTATGTGTTTCTGTAAATGCTCCAAACATGGCATTTGCTTCTGATAGGAGTCCACTAACATAACTAACTTTGTCATTTTTATTTGATTTCAGACCCTGAATATTTGCAAATATGAAGCTGTATACTTCCAGCTCAATTCATGGCAGGCGAGATTGCAGAGCTGGAAAACGTACAAAGAACCTTCACTGCTCGTATAAATTTAATTAAACATCTGAACTACTGGGAATGCGTGAATTAACTTCAACTGTATTCCTTGGGGCGTAGGCGAGAAAGCTACATCATAATTTACACCTGGAAAATGGTACTGGTCCCATACCTGCAAACCGAAATCACTAAGTATAAAAGTTAGAGACTTGGCAGACGGTTCAAAATACTACCAAAGAAAAGAAGGGGTGGGTGACGATTACACCAAGATAGAACTCGATAAGTGTAAGGGGCCTCAGACTCTCCAACACCCTCCCTTCATACATAAGGGAGCAAACCTCCGGCTGTTTTCAAGAGGAAACTTGATAAGTTCCCCAAGTCAGTTCTTGATCAGCCGGGCTGTAGTGCAGCTGTGGTGCATACACTGGATTATGTGCATCTGGCACCAACAGCCTGGTCTGTGATAAGGGCCGCGGGGGCAGAGACCCCCGAAATCGTCTCAAGGAATCCTGCTACACACATTCCCACCACCTCCTGCATAGTCACAAGTCACCATCTCCAATGCATATTGTCTCCACTACGTAAATATTATCTCCATATTTCCAATATATAAATATTATCTCCACTATATTATCTCCAATACATAATTATTGTCTCCACATAAACAATATCTCCGCTCCATAATTATCTCCACTACATAAATATGATCTCCACTACATAAATATGATCTCAACTACATAAATATGATCTCCACTACATTATCTCCACTACATAAATATGATCTCCACTACATTATCTCCACTACATAAATATTATCTCCACTACAGTATCTCCAATACATAAATATTATCTCCACTACATATGACATTATCTCCACTACATCTCAGACGCTATATAATCTGACATTAATACGCCTATAATCAGAATATACGCAGCTACAATTACGCCACACTCGGGCTATCTAATCTCCATCTATAATCCATCTCTAATCAAGAGGGATGGAGAGCGTGACGCAGAGAAGCGATTATTCCCTCTCCAAGCCATTAGGAGAACGAGGTCATTACGTGACTAATTACGCCCCCCTGAGTAATTGTAAAATAATCGAATTAATCGGCAGCGTGGGACATCCTTACTCGCGCACGCCCAGTCACTTGATAATGGCGCAAACAATGGGCGAAACAGCGCAAGAGGCGCAGGAGGCAGACTTCATACATAGTCTCAAGAGTATGTATGATCGGTTCCTGGAAGCCAGACATCAGTACAGGTGATCAGTGAAGTGGGAAAGGGGGATGGCACGAGTAATGACTCGACTCCTGCAAAAAAAAAAACTAAATTAGTGTAGTGGAGTAACGGGGATGTTAGGAACATAAGAAAGAAGGAGCACTGCAGCAGGCCTACTTGTCTATGCTAGGCAAGTCCAAATCACATCCACTTAAAAAGGAGGAAACACTTTATTAAGTCTCAGGTAAAATGAGAAGTGGACTGGAATTCATGAATGTAAATCTCGTACGATGTTTAAGGAATGTATATGAGAGGCTTTAGCGGCCAAGAACCAGCAAGACTGGTCATCGAACCAGCGGGGCTGGGAACCAAAGCTCGAACCACGCAAACACAAATCGGCAAGGAAACAGGCGAATGTGACAACAAAAGCAATGTCTCACAAATGCACAAGTGTGTAGTACTAGTGACAGCAGTAATAGTAGTAGTAATAGCAGTAGTAATAGTAATAGACTAGTTTTGGTAATATTAATAGTAGTGGAAGTAAAAGTATAGTAGTTCTAGTAACAATAGTGATGGTAGCAACAGTAATGATAGCAGTAGTAGTACTAATAATAATAGTCGTAGTAGTAGTAATGGAAATAATAGTAATAGTAACAGCAGTAGTAGTAGAAATAGTGATGGTGGTAATATTTACAAAAGCACTTTGACCTTGCAGATCACTCAGCACTTTTAACAAAATTATATATAATACACAATAAAAACAAATATAACATTTACAAACAATAAAAGCCACGACTAAAAGTAAAACACCGAACACAAATAAAGACTATCACGGCAAGACACATTAACCATCAGCAGTTAGAAACTCCATTAACACAAGTGACTAACAACAACCACCCCAGGTGTGTATGGTAGTGTGGCGCACAGTGCCCAGGCGTGCCAAGTGTCTTATCCACAAGTGTTTTAGCAAAATGATAACTAACAGACACAGACACACGCACACACAGACATACACTACACACAGCGACATGCACTCTATATAATGATGTGATACAAATTCATTTTTTTTTAACTGAGAGGGTCATCATATTACTAAAACCCGCGTCAGGAAATAAAATTCACCTTTTTTTCCTGCCGCGTAAAATACCTATCTCTCCCCACTATTAGGTATTGCTTACTGGTGCGAGTCCTTCCCATGGCCTAGCCTCTAAGCAGGCCTCCTAGCTGTTGATTAAAAAAACAGAGATTCCGCTTATGGCGATGTTTCGGTCCGAGTTGGACCATTTACAAGCCACACTAACACAAGAGTGAGGGGGCCAGTATATATAGACGAGGGGGACAGGGATGGGACCAAGAGAGGAAGGAAAAAAAAGTAGTAGTGGTAATGGTAATGTTGGTAGTGGAAGTAGTAACAGAAATCGAAATAAAGTCGAAATCTCAAGGATAATCTGTCTGTCTCTTCTGGATTTTCTACTGGTGTGTGAAGTCCAACGTAGGTATGGCAGCTCAACTGGAAAACAAACCATACCACGGGTGGGGTTCGAACCCGCAGTCAGTCTCAAAACGCGGGTTCGAACCCCACCCGTGGTATGGTTTGTTTGCAATCGTGTCATTACGATTTCGCGAGTCAAGCTCAACTGGCTCTGGAACGAATGAAAAGCGAGTGCACATCAAGTTTCATTGCGACAACGTGTGTGTAGAGCTTCTGTACAGAGCTTATCGTTGCCACAATAAAACTTGCTCTACACTTAACTTCGTTCCTTGATGATCAAACCAGCCAGTCATATTGTCACTATCTTCAACACAATGTGCTTAACTGTCCACTTATTGAACAATATAGAGATAGACACTATAATAACCTATATGATAGGTCAAGATATCTTATTAATGAAAATAAGCAAATTTCCAAAATTTGCTTAATATATCTGAATTTACTTGTAACAGGTAAGTGAACTGTATATATAAATGCAGATGTATTCCTGTAATTTTTTTTTTGTGGGGGGGGGGGCGGCTTAGTTCTAGACGTTTTGTGTATCCATATGGTTTTGCTCTACCATCCACAGGATGGATATGGAGTGCACAATAAAGTAGCCACTTCGACGGCAAAATATAAAATTTAATCTTCGTTCTTAAGCAGGTGAACAGTGGTGTCTATACTTAACTGCCAGCCCCCGTAACATCTTCGACGAACTTTTAACTTTGTTCCGATTCCCACGAGTTTTCTCCAGCGATGTCGGTCACTTAAATGAAGAGCCAGGAGCTCGGAGACCTCTTCCTTACTGTGTCACAACAGTAGTTGTTCAGGTACTCAGCGGAGCGCTAACACTCGTGGCATGATACAATATTTCCTGGCAAAGCAAATACCACCAATATCTGGGGGACTCTTGGTGGTGTCTCATATATTCGATGGAAGGTTACCTGTAATTTACCTGTTCCCAGACCAGACCTCCTGGTTGATGGCCTGATCAACCAGCCTAGTGATGTTAACCGCATGCAGTCTAATGTAGGCACCACAACTGACTTGAACTTATGATGATTAAGACACATGTGCAACAGTTGAGTATCTTTATTGTTGAAACGTTTCACCTACACAGACTTCTTCAGTCACATACAGAGGCAGCAGTGTAGTAGTGAAATGAAGATGAGGTAATCAGTCCATCAACCTTCATTTCACTACTACACTGCTGCCTCTGTATTGGACTGAAGAAGTCTAATGTGTGGGCGAAACGTTTCAACAATAAAGCTACCCAGCTGCTGCACATGTGTCTTAATCATCAACTTGTGGGTATGTTATACCATTTTCAACACTTAATTAAGTCAGTGTTCTGCTGGTAAGCTCCTTACGACTGAAGTGAAGGTGTTAAACAGTCTTGGAAGGTTTTCATTTATAAGTAAAATTAAAGTTTTCTAACACTATCGATAATTCTGATGTGTGAGTACATATCGAAACTGTGACCAGTTTCGAGAGTCTTTCTATCCTCACAGGCCAACCCGTGGCCAGGCTTCTTCTAGATCACCAATTTTCTCATCCTTAAACAGAGCAATTATTGTTACACTCTAGGAGCACAAATACTTTTAAAAAGTCTTTGTATCTCTAACTTGGCCTCTTCACGTCTTCCACTCTATCTAAACGAGGGTCTTTTAATCCTAGTTTACGTTAATCCATCTTTTAGAGATTAATGTATTCTTGACGTCAGTGTTCAGGAAATGTGCAGTGTTAATGACCAGGTGCAATCAAAAGGCTTTAAACCACACAAACTAATAAAGTCATTCAAAAACACCGCCTCTACCTTAGTATGCTTAAACCAATAGCAGAAAGACTACAACTATCGGAGTAATATCAGGAAAATCTAGAAAACTTCCTGGACAAAATATAAAATAAGAGTGGCTTGCGAGAATAACGAAGCTCTCATAATTCCCCTGGGATACACTGGCAAAAATGTAAACAAATGTAACACTGACCATGAGTCTCTAAACCTGACTGTGTGTAAGTGAAACTAACGCCACCACCACATTCAGAAAGATATTCATGAATTCTGCACGCTCTTATTTGTTTTGATATTCTTCCGGCAGAGAATAAATGTTAATGATACCGGGAATCATCGCCCCCGCAGTCCAATCTCAAACCAGGCCTCCTAAATTGAAAAGACTATCCTGTATTGTAGCAGCAAAAAAACTATTAATAAACAGACGAAAGATAAAGTGCATACCGAGTGTGAGCAGATGTTTGTAAGATTTACCTGCCATCTTACATGTCCAGGAAAACCCCAGCCCAAGTGCCAAACATTTAACAGGATTCCGTCTCACGCTCATATGACAGGAGGGTAGTACCTCCCCGGGCGGGGGCTGTCCACTGAATTACTTCCTTTAATGGGGCAAAAATCTAAATATAAAATGGACGCAGTGCGTATACACCTTGGGCGTGGATGTGGGAGAGTCTACTGACGGCCGCCCACACTAATTTATGGAATTGCTTAAGCAATTACTCTCAATACGTCTCCGTAACTCAGCCTCTGGAAAAGCTACGACCCTGAAGAGGTTATTTAAGAGAGTTGACCATGTAATTCAACTTGGAAAAAATAACGGTTGCATGGTGAATGACGATGAAGAACTCCAGCAACGTGAAGATTCCTTAACCTGAACTTCACTCAAGTGCTAGTTGAATGAAATACGAGAACTTCTGTTCAACTACCTCGTCTGTTCTTGTTTATCTCATATGAAGGTCTCAGTGCTTGACGAAAAAAAATATATTTCGATGTGTTTTTTATTAAATTATTGTAAACTTATATAAAATATATTTAGTTGGATTAGGCTAAATTAAATTGTGCTTGTTTATAATAAGGTTAGGTAAGTTTTCTAAAGAATCTTAGAAAACTACCTAACCTTATTATAGCAAGCGCAATTTAATTTAGCTTAATCCAACTAAATATATTTTAGATAAGTTTACAATAATTTAATAATAAACAAACACAATGAAATATATCTTTTTTCGTTAAGTTCAGAATGATTTTTGCGAAATTATTGCATACACAAATTTTCGCTTGCCTTATTCGGCAAGAAGAGCATTGCTATTTAAGCCAAAATAGCAAGTTTTACCAATTCGGCACGACACACACACACATTCACGCACTGCGCGTGATGTGAGGAATATCTCAGCGGATAGTGAGGAATATCTCAGCGGATAGTGAGGAATACCTTCCCCAGTGGAGCTAGGTGATGGAGGGAAGGAAGGGGGGTGATGACGTCAAAGATGGGCCAAACAAGTATAAACATGTTGATCACATCCGGGATCTCCACAGATACCTTTGTAAATTCTCCTTTAGTACAGATGGCGGAGGGGAGGAGAGGAGGCAGCTACAAAGAGGCAAGACTCACTACAAAGTGGCAAGACTCACTACAAAGTGGCAAGACTCACTACAAAGTGGCAAGAGACCCATTACAAAGTAGTAAGACCCGCTACAAAGTAATCACAACACACACAAGCTCGTCAATAAACACTACCAGTTCCATAACTGGTTCCGGAGATGAGCAAGCGGTGGCTGCTAACGTTGGCACCACAGCCTGTTGATCAGGAACGGCACCGGGCAGAGGGGCAATGATCCTTGGAGTCGCCAACAGGCACACTACCTCTTAACACAATTAGGAGTGTGGGTAATTTCCTTATATCTTAAAGGAGGGTGATGAGAATCCTTAGCTCATTATAACTATGCATTCTGCTTTTCTATCATCGTCTCCTACACATAGATAATACCTTATCAGTCTTTAATTTAGGTGGTAGTAAATAGTTCTTCTCAGCAGACAGCCTCAGTGTATGGACTTGCAACTTCTCTCCTATCTTTCTCGTGTGTTCTCATGTACTCATTCCATTTTTTCTCTTCATTGACACTGCACACTGTAACCAGCCCCCTCAGCGTTTTTCCAGGAATGGATTATTGTATATCTTTATTGTTCTACATGAAGTACAACTTCAGAGCTTTTAGGAGAACCAGCAAGAGTTAAGGTGAGCGCATGCGAGTTGCGGATGGCTCTAGCCAGTTAAAAAGGTCACCAATTTCGTCCGTCTTAATGGAGCTATTTGTGAGCAAATATTCCAATACATAGTGCAGGTGGCTTGAAATGTATCGATTACGAAGCAATGACCCACCAACACTAACACACTAAGCAACAACACTAAAACTTACAGAGAAAGAAGGGCAATGCAACAGGCACAAGAACACAGACTTCTACAACGACTATGCAACACTAACATTTCCACGGAGCTGTTGCTCCGTGGAATGAACAAGAACACAAAATAAGCAACTACAACACCAGTTCCACTAAATGAGCAACAAGAACAGAATAATAAACAATCGCAACAATACTTCCACTGAGTGAGCAACAAGAAACTTTAGCAAGCAACAAAAACACTGCCACAGGACACATATATATATCATATAAACTTAGCCCTCAAGCAACAAAAAAGGTCCACTCCTAGAATTTCAGGAAGCAAGGGTAAGCACCAGCCGTGGACGTCATACTCTGTAAAATTGTTGTTTCACTAAGATGCACTTCCCACTACCACGAAAACACTGAAGAAAGAAAAGAAGGAAAAACGAAAAGAAAAAAGAAAAAGACGACGACGAAGAAGAAAATAATGAAGGTAGAAGAGGGAAAAAACAAAAGTAGATAAGGGGCAAAAATGAATGTAGATACGAAGAAAATGCGAAGAAAGAGAAGCAGCAGCAGAAGAACAAAACAAAGAAAACAAACAAGAATCAAAATAGTATGAAGATACAGAAAAATAATTAGAATAAGAGGTAGACTATAAAAAACAGCAATAAGAAGCGGATCAGAAGAGCGATAAGCTAAACAGGAAGAACAAGAAGAAAGCAGAGAACGACCAAAAAGAACGACCAATTTTGGGCTAGTCGCACTGGCGACCCGGTCTGAGACCAGGCCTCAGACTGCGAAGAAAATATTTCAGGTACACACATAAGATGCATTAACCACTACAGAGGAAAACAGAGTGTACTGAATGAAAGTAGAAGGTTGCAAGATTGACCTGTCATCTTGCATGATAATGTAGGATGACAGGAATACAAAAATCTGCTGCCGAGCACAAGATTTAATTAACAGTTCCCGTTTTAAACTTTTATGACTAAAGTAGAAAACATACGAGAAGATAATGATATGGCAATGAAAACATCAAAAACACATTAAGTGAGCTTTAACATTACCTTAGGTAACCCTACGGTATTCTCTCTCATGCACACCAATGGAAGGTTAAAATAAGTTTTACACAAAAGCAGTGATGTTCAAACAAGTTGTGTGAGTGACGGCAAAAGTTAGTGAAGCAGCCATGAAGTGTACCACCCAACTGGGGTTACAGCAGCCATGAAGTGTACCACCCAACTCGGGTTACAGCAATTCACTCTGGAAAATCTTACCTGCAACACCTAACATCAACATGAGAACCACCACTGAATCGATCAATACCATTTTGAAGCTCGTCCGAATAAAAA
Source organism: Cherax destructor (assembly GCA_009830355.1). Lineage (NCBI taxonomy): Eukaryota > Metazoa > Arthropoda > Malacostraca > Decapoda > Parastacidae > Cherax > Cherax destructor. The sequence goes on along the minus strand of WNWK01003102.1, from coordinate 74,026 downwards.
CCGATTTGACTTCCAGCAGGATCAGAATCTGAAGCTCTTCAATCAAAACAATTCTGAACTCGGCCAAGTCAAAACGATTACAAGCCATACCAACTATAAACGACTTGAAACTGCAGTAAGTCAAAAACGACTTTGAATCTTGGCAGCGAAAACGATTTGAAGGTCTGTGTAAGCAAGGTCCAATGAAACAAACACTGATATCGAACCTACAAAGGGATTAAATCAGGTTAAGTTAATTAAGACCACGTCTCCTGACCCTCCAGCCTCTCAATAACGTTCAACTTCACGCTACATAATCACGTCAAATTGCCCTCTTGATTACATTACTAAAGTGCACCTATGCCTTCTACGAATAAGCAATTAAGCTAGTTACCCACATTTCATTTTATTCTCCCTCCCTCTCTATCCAGCACATATATTTTGCAGTTCCATATATCTGTTTAGCAACAATCACCACGCAGACGCTAACTTTATTTTTTTGGTCTTAAATTCTGGAAAGCCTGGTGATTACTGGAAGGAGGATCGAGACTCAATCACCCCTTGCGCTGAATGACCTACATGGGTTAACTTTTTCATAGAATAATAATAAACCACGGTGCGGGTGGGACTTGAACTCGCGGCAAGTGAGTCTTAAAACTCCAGGCCAGCGAGTAAGCCACTGTCAGCTGGCCCAGTGGCTTACGCGCTGGCCTGATATAATAATAATAATAAATAATAATAATAATAATAATAATAGCAGCAGCAGTAAGAAAATAAGAATACCTTTGATATACCTTTGAAGAGTTTCGAGAGTATCTACTCTCTGAGCCCGGCCATGGGCCAGGCTCGTCTGGTGCTAATGAAGGTAGAAATAACAATAAAGCAATAAAAAGTATACAGGCACAAGAGCACTAATGATGTTATCACGTTGGATATGAAAAACAATAAAACTTAAAGGAAACGTAAAAGACCTGCTGGTAACCATGCTGTAAGATCTTGTAAGAGAAGCAGGTAACCATGATGTAAGATCTTGTAAGAGAAGCAGGTAACCATGCTGTAAGATCTTGTAAGAGAAGCAGGTAACCATGCTGTAAGATCTTGTAAGAGAAGCAGGTAACCATGCTGTAAGATCTTGTAAGAGAAGCAGGTAACCATGATGTAAGATCTTGTAAGAGACCTGCAGGTAACCATGCTGTAAGATCTTGTAAGAGAAGCAGGTAACCATGCTGTAAGATCTTGTAAGAGAAGCAGGTAACCATGATGTAAGATCTTGTAAGAGAAGCAGGTAACCATGATGTAAGATCTTGTAAGAGACCTGCTGGTAACCATGATGTAAGATCTTGTAAGAGAAGCAGGTAACCATGATGTAAGATCTTGTAAGAGAAGCAGGTAACCATGATGTAAGATCTTGTAAGAGAAGCAGGTAACCATGATGTAAGATCTTGTAAGAGAAGCAGGTAACCATGATGTAAGATCTTGTAAGAGAAGCAGGTAACCATGATGTAAGATCTTGTAAGAGAAGCAGGTAACCATGATGTAAGATCTTGTAAGAGAAGCAGGTAACCATGATGTAAGATCTTGTAAGAGAAGCAGGTAACCATGATGTAAGATCTTGTAAGAGAAGCAGGTAACCATGATGTAAGATCTTGTAAGAGAAGCAGGTAACCATGATGTAAGATCTTGTAAGAGAAGCAGGTAACCATGCTGTAAGATCTTGTAAGAGAAGCAGGTAACCATGATGTAAGATCTTGTAAGAGAAGCAGGTAACCATGCTGTAAGATCTTGTAAGAGAAGCAGGTAACCATGATGTAAGATCTTGTAAGAGAAGCAGGTAACCATGATGTAAGATCTTGTAAGAGAAGCAGGTAACCATGATGTAAGATCTTGTAAGAGAAGCAGGTAACCATGATGTAAGATCTTGTAAGAGACCTGCTGGTAACAATGCTGTAAGATCTTGTAAGAATTATTATTATTATAATCAAAAGAAGCGCTAAACCACAAGGGTTAGAACTTGTAAGAGACCTGCAGGTAACCATGCTGTAAGATCTTGTAAGAGACCTGCTGTAACCATGCTGTAAGATCTTGTAAGAGACCTGCTGGTAACTATGATGTAAGATATTGTAAGAGACCTGCTGGTAACCATGATGTAAGATCTTGTAAGAGAAGCAGGTAACCATGATGTAAGATCTTGTAAGAGAAGCAGGTAACCATGATGTAAGATCTTGTAAGAGACCTGCTGGTAACCATGCTGTAAGATCTTGTAAGAGACCTGCTGGTAACCATGCTGTAAGATCTTGTAAGAGACCTGCTGGTAACCATGCTGTAAGATCTTGTAAGAGACCTGCTGGTAACCATGCTGTAAGATCTTGTAAGAGACCTGCTGGTAACCATGCTGTAAGATCTTGTAAGAGACCTGCTGGTAACCATGCTGTAAGATCTTGTAAGAGACCTGCTGTAACCATGCTGTAAGATCTTGTAAGAGAAGCAGGTAACCATGCCGTAAGATTTTTTTTTCATTGCCCTTTCTCCAAATTAGGTGGAATTACAAGAGAGCTATCTTCATGAGGGAATCTGGCACAGCTTGTCAAGAGTACATGATCTACCATAGTTACTAAGTCAGGGCGCCAATAGTAACTGCCACCAGTGTGGCTGATCAGGTCGTTAATCAGAAGAAACGTTATGAAGCAGGCCACACCAGCGTTGATTATCTGAAATACCTAGTGAGATTCTTGGAATACCTCAGAAGAGATTCTTGGAATACCTCAGGAGAGATTCTAGGAATACTTCAAGAGAGGTTCTTGGAATACATTGTGAGAGATTCTTGGAATACATTGTGAGAGATTCTTGAAACACCTCATGGAAGATTCTTGAAACACCTCATGGAAGATTCTTGAAACACCTCATGGAAGACTCTTGAAACACCTCATGGAAGATTCTTGAAACACCTCATGGAAGATTCTTGAAACACTTCATGGAAGATTCTTGAAACACTTCATGGAAGATTCTTGAAACACTTCATGGAAGATTCTTGAAACACTTCATGGAAGATTCTTGAAACACTTCATGGAAGATTCTTGAAACACTTCATGGAAGATTCTTGAAACACTTCATGGAAGATTCTTGAAACACTTCATGGAAGATTCTTGAAACACTTCATGGAAGATTCTTGAAACACTTCATGGAAGATTCTTGAAACACTTCATGGAAGATTCTTGAAACACTTCATGGAAGATTCTTGAAACACTTCATGGAAGATTCTTGAAACACTTCATGGAAGATTCTTGAAACACTTCATGGAAGATTCTTGAAACACTTCATGGAAGATTCTTGAAACACTTCATGGAAGATTCTTGAAACACCTCATGGAAGATTCTTGAAACACTTCATGGAAGATTCTTGAAACACCTCATGGAAGATTCTTGAAACACCTCATGGAAGATTCTTGAAACACCTCATGGAAGATTCTTGAAACACCTCATGGAAGATTCTTGAAACACTTCATGGAAGATTCTTGAAACACTTCATGGAAGATTCTTGAAACACTTCATGGAAGATTCTTGAAACACTTCATGGAAGATTCTTGAAACACTTCATGGAAGATTCTTGAAACACTTCATGGAAGATTCTTGAAACACTTCATGGAAGATTCTTGAAACACTTCATGGAAGATTCTTGAAACACTTCATGGAAGATTCTTGAAACACCTCATGGAAGATTCTTGAAACACTTCATGGAAGATTCTTGAAACACTTCATGGAAGATTCTTGAAACACCTCATGGAAGATTCTTGAAACACTTCATGGAAGATTCTTGAAACACCTCATGGAAGATTCTTGAAACACCTCATGGAAGATTCTTGAAACACTTCATGGAAGATTCTTGAAACACTTCATGGAAGATTCTTGAAACACTTCATGGAAGATTCTTGAAACACCTCATGGAAGATTCTTGAAACACTTCATGGAAGATTCTTGAAACACTTCATGGAAGATTCTTGAAACACTTCATGGAAGATTCTTGAAACACCTCATGGAAGATTCTTGAAACACTTCATGGAAGATTCTTGTCAGTATTTTACAACCTTGCACATCTCTGGTTCACGTTGGGGTAATACCGGGGAAGCAGTGTTGACACCAGTCTTTCCAGTATTTTCAATGTATATACTACAAAATGTCTTCCTCGTTAGCATTCTACAGGGATCTTTTTTTTTTTTTTTGAGATTTTAAGCTCTTCCAATATTTAGAGGTTCTGATCGCATACAAGCAGTGAATACGTTCTGAAAATATTTAGACTGCAATGCTCTGTCATTAAATGAGGTTGTATACTGAAATATTCCTGTCTTAAGTATCAACATCAACAAACAATTTACCCAGTTCAGAGTTAATACAGATCAATAAATAACAGCATTCCACTTCATAAAGCTGGTCTATTTTATATTAGGAAATATAGGAAAATTGATCTTGATGCAAGTCTTAGTCATATAATGACCCGCTGAATGATGCTTCTGGTCATTAACCGAGGCCTTCAGCTGGCTGACAGGTCCACCTCGTAAAATATTAAGTATCATATAGTAATATGTGACAATTAAGACTTTCTATGCCCTCGGAAACCAAAGGCACACATTTTCCTGTCAAAATATAAAGGTAATTCAAGGATGAGTAAAATACCCTAACAAATATCATCAGTGGCTTGGTACCCCGAAATGCAGAAGTAAATAATAAGGTTCCAGGCTTTTCAAGACGCTCTCTTCAAATTAACGAACACTTATCTATATACTATCGAGTGATACAATAAGATCACAGTAAACAGGTGATATCACAATATGCAGAACAACCACTGTGAAAAATAATGAAATTAAAATCGCTTTCGTGACTTCTCACATTATAGTTTATTGATAATGTGAGATGTCACGAAAGCGCTTGGAATTTCACTATTTTTTCACAGTGGTTGTTCTGCATACTCTCGAGTGTTTTACTGGGGACACTACCAGCCAGGCTGTGATGCCCAAGCTGGACCGAGAAGCAGTCTCCACTATGGAAATACAACCATTGCAAAACAAAAAATGAACTTAAGAACTAGGGAAAAGCGGCCCTTGCATCAGCAGACCTAGAAGGGCGATAATCCTTAAGAACAAGGCAGGTGACACTAACAGCAAGGCAGACCGGCCTCACAGTGCTAGATACAGGTTTAATAACCCGCAAAAAACTAGAGGCAAAAGAACTGTACCAAAAAAGGAAAGAGGGAACAGAAAGGAGGAAGAGGAAAAAGAATAAAGAGGAAGAGGAAAAAGACAATAAGGAGAGAGATCAGGAAGAGCAGCAGCAGCAACATCATACTGATTCGCTATACGACCCTGAGAAAGGGTTCCCCGTAGAGCCCTAGCAGAGACTGTAAACCTGCATATAAGCTAAGAAGTGTTGCTCCAGACTACAGCAGAGCCACACTGCAAGCATCACAGAGCCAGGGAGAGACCAGGTTATGATACAATACAGCTGTGTTGACCTTCACAAAAACAAGGTCAAAGAGGAGTCAACACAAGTCACTTCATTACTATTACAAAATATTCCAGCTAATTTAACTGTTATGTTAGTAAAGTTTTAGTCTCCATGACCCTTTCTTACCTTACAATTACTCCTTCAAGGGTGAATGAACTCCGTGCGTTTAGCGCTTCCCTTTCAATATAATAATCGCATCTTTCTCATTTCTACCACTTCTGGTTCCTTCATACTCTTTCTTTCCTTCCAGATTTTATATTCCTCTTCTCCCTTGTCTACTTTGTGAATAATATAATTCATGTTAAGCGCTAAACCTATGTGAGGATTTATTTCCCTCCAGTATTTATCTTCTCCAATCATTCTTCCGAAGTTGTTTCCTTCCTTCCTCTCTTCACTTGCCCCTTCCTACCTTTCCCTATTGCTTTCTTTCTTTCCCTGCTCCATCTCTCTCTCTCTCTCTCTCTCTCTCTCACACACACACAAACACAGTGGAGGCAGGATCCATACATAGCTTTAAGAGAAGGTATGATAAAGTTCATGGAGCAGGGAGAGAATGGAACTAGTAGCGACCAGTGAAGAGGCGGGGCTAGGATCTATGACTCGACCCTTGCAACCACAACTCGGTGAGTACAACTGAGTACACACACACCCGGCGGGGCGGAAACATTTTGAGTTTTTCCTTACACACACACACACACACATACAACAGGCCTAGTGTCTAATCGACATGCGCCTAGGACAAAATGGTAACTAACTAACACACACACACACACGTGGCAGCAGGTGATGGCACCTGCGTTACCTCTCTTGCGGTGGGTCATATGGTGAGCAGCTCTGTATTACGACTCTCCGTTGGTCTCAGACCTGACCACTGCTGAGTTGGTCTCAGACCTGACCAGTCTCGCTCTCCATTTACCTGTGGAAAGAAAATTTTAGTTAAATTACCTGATTATGCACTGCAAGTTACAACATTATGTACTACAGATTACACTAGCTACTGCAGGTTACACTAGCTACTGCAGGTTACATTAGGTACTGCAGATTACATTAGCTATTGCAGATTACATTAGGTACTGCAGATTACATTAGCTACTGCAGATTACATTAGGTACTGCAGGTTACATTAGGTACTGCAGGTTACATTAGGTACTGCAGATTACATTAGGTACTGCAGGTTACATTAGGTACTGCAGGTTACATTAGGTACTGCAGATTACATTAGCTATTGCAGATTACAATAGGTACTGCAGATTACATTAGGTATTGCAGTTTACATTAGGTACTGCAGGTTACATTAGGTACTGCAGGTTACATTAGGTATCAATTATAATTCTTCTTGCGAGTCTACCATAAGAAGAATATGGACGAACATACGATCCACAGCCTGGCTGATCAGGCACTGATTTTAGAAACTTGTTCAGCTCTCTCACCAGAGCTTTGTTGATTTCCTTTATGCACAAAGGAAGGGCGCTGAAGAGTCGGGGACCTCTGACACTCATCGCACCCTGGTTCTTTTAGGGAGGTATTTTGCACTGTCTACCGAGTCTCTTGTCATCTGACGGATTGAAACTATTTTTCCAGGATTTTCCAGGTGTAAATTGTGTATCTTTCTCGCCTACCTTACAAGGAATATAGTTGAAGAGACTAAGCGTTCACAGTAGACCAACTGCTTCATTAAGTGTATACGAGTAGTGAAAGTTCTCTGTAGGTTTTCTAGCACAGCAATTTTGCCTACCATGAAGGGTGCCGCTAGCATACAGCAGTATTCTAGCCTGGAAAGAACATGTGACTAAAGAGTATCATCAATGGCTCAGCATCCCTTGTTCTGAACGTTCCAGTTATCCAGCGTATCATTTTCCTTGCTGTAGCATTAGTAGCATTGTTGTGATGCTTAAGGTGAGATCTTACGATATCATTACTCCCAAGTCTCGCACATAGTGGGGAAAGAGGAAGGGAAGGGGGAGGGAGGGGGATGGTAGCAGCCATTGTCAGGCCCATGTCTCGTTCATTCGTCTTAACCTGGTGGTCCGGGTGCTCAGGCCTCAGTTAATATCTCGCTCCCAGAGAATTACGACCTAGTATTTTGTTTTATATGTGATTTGCTGTACTCGTGGGGGAGGTGCTGGGAGGAGAGGATCAAGGAGTGAGGAGGAGGAGCAGGAGCAGGAGCAAGAATGAAGAGGAGGAGGAAGAAGAGGAGGAGGTATTGGTTGGGAGTGTGTGGGCGGGGAATAAACACTAATGTGTTTGGATGGGAGGGAAAGGGGAGAACAATGAAAGTGTGTTTGGTTAGAGGAGGAGACAGTGTGTGAATGGAGGAAGTTTTAAAACGTACAGTGAGCCACAGGGCCAACAGATCTCTCTACAATAAAAGGTTACACACACACACACACACACACTGGATGTGGAAGTGATGGAGGCACCTCCATACACAGTTTTAAGACATACTACTTATTCTACAAAGGTAGCTCGGTTGGCAGTGCACTCAGCTTACACATTGAGGTCCGTGATTCGATCCCTGGTACGGGTGGAAACATTTGGACCTATTCCTTGGACCTGGTACCGACTGGTATGGGTCACATCCTAAAGACAAAATTAAATTAATTTGTCCGAAATGCTCTACATAACATGGGGCTTTATAGTATGTCACTGATGTCAGCTATGGTCTGTATAAGTTGTATCATGTACTTGTAGAAATAAACATTATTATTATATAGTCTACCAACCTCTTGCTTCGTCTACAAGCCTGCTAAATGGTCTATCAACCTGCTACTTGGTCTAAAAGTTGACTACAAGGCTTCTTCAACGAAACCGATTTTTTTTACAAAGGAACGTTCTCTTAGGAGGCTTGATCCAGCCCGCTACCCTCAGCACTGCAACACTGAGCCTTGAAACCCCGAGCCCTGCAACTCGTCCTCTTGTGAGGAATATCCAGGGATACCTTGAGATATTCCTCACAGTAAGTTATCCAACGCTTACAGCTCATGAAAATCTGTACCATTATAACATTAATTTAGGCATACTTAACCATTAAAAAACATAATGATAAATTTATTATTATAATTATTATTAGAAGCAGCAGCAACACAAAAAGAGAAATCACATGGGGTATTCAACGCAACGTGGCCTGGTAGGCAATGCTCTCGCTTCACACGCTTAGTGTCCGTGGTTCGATCCCCGACAAGGATGAAAACAATGGACGTGTTTCCTTATACCTGTCGTCTCGTTCACCTAACAAGCAAGTAGGTACCTGGGTGTTAGTCGACTGGTGTGGGTCCGATCCTGGGGGACAAGATTTAAGTACCCCAATGAAATAAGACAGTCCTCGATGACGCACTGGCTTTCTTGGGTTATCCTGGATGCCTGACCCTCCGGGGTTAAAAATCCGAACAAAATCTTATCTTATCACTCTGGCTGTTGAAGTCTGAGAAAGGAGTGTAACCTCCAGACAACACGGAGGTTCTGACGTCTTTGCCGGCCCAGTCTGACATCAATTACAACCAGCTGTGGCAGAATAGAGGGAAGGACATCAGTGGGGAAATGACGTGACCTGATCCGGTTTAGGGAATTACCGGGTGTCTTTAAATTGGGTTATCTAAACAGGAGGACCAACCGGGGTCTGTTAAGTCGCCCGCATAATAGCGTGGCTGCGGCGCCATTAAACTGTAATTATCGACGCTGAAAAACCTAGCAGGAAATTTCTGACTTGAGCCACGGAGCGCTACCGCTGCTGTGACGGAGCGTCGGTGTGTCGGAGCGTTGGTGTGTCGGAGCGTCGGTGTGACGAAGCGTCGGTGTGACAGAACGTCAATATGACGGAGCGTCAGTGTGACGGAGTAGGTGTGACGGAGAGTCGGTGTGACGGAAAGTTGGTGTGGAGTCAATGTGGCGGAGCGTTAGTGTACTCACCTATTTGTGGTTGCAAGGGTCAAGTCACAGCTCCTGGAGCGTGGAAGTGACGCTCACTGACTGCCTAGCTACCTGCCACTGTGCTGAACACCAGACCAGCGAGGGAGAGGAGAGAGGAAGGGTAAAGGATAGGAGGGGGGAGGGGTAGAAAGGTTAGGAATATGGGGTGATGGAGGAGACGTGAGGAACAGGGGTGAGAGTAACTGCATGATGAAGATGAGGGAGAGTGATGAAGGATACCGTGAAAGGAAGGAAATGAGGGAAGAGATGAGGGGGCAATGGAATGGGGAGGAACAAAGGGTGAGAGAGAGAGGAACAAACAGTGGGGGAGAAACAAAGGGTGAGAGAGGAACCAAGGATGAGAGAGAGGAACCAAAGGTGAGAGAGAGGAACCAAAGGTGAGAGAGAGGAACCAAGGGTGAGAGGAATAAATGGTGAGAGGAACAAAGGGTGAGATAGGAACATGGGGTAGAGCGAGGGTGATGATCAAGAGGGAGAAAATCTGAGCTGCAGGTCAGGAGTGTCAAGGTGGGGGAGATAAAGAAGAGAGCGAGGGAGTGACGAGATGACTGTAGGTGATGGGGACGACGAAGAGGGAGGCCAGGATAACAAAATCCTCACTAAATAGAACATATGAATTACCTGCAGGTAATAATGTCAGCTGACCTTCCTTTTAATGAACATAATAAGGCAAATGTCACCAGTCAAGAAAATGATGTGTGGATAATGAGAACTTTCAAAACAAATTAAATAATGCCCATGGTGATACTATTCAAATCGCCAGTGCTTTCTCGCTTACTGTTCAGTGTTGACGGCTCCGTTCAGGGTAGGAGAGAGAGCTGGAACAGATAGGCAGATCATTGACGGCCAGCACACAACCGATAAAGCATTTAAATTACAGGGAACGCCTCAAAGTCCAAAATATGTACTCACTGCAGTGAAAGAGATACATGATAATATATATGTGTGGAAGATATTCTCGAGAGTCTAGTCCCAAATCTGCACACTACCATTACAATATACTGGAGTGAGATATGGAAAACAGGGGAGCAGTGGCCACAATAAGAAAACACTGCCGGAAATTTAACAAGTACCTTCACCTGCCATATCAACCAGTCTGTGATGGATGTGAGCCAGAGGGCCGCCAGCAGCAACAACTTGATTGACCAAGCAAGCACTAGACAAGCCTGGCCCAGGGACGGGCTGCGGGAATAGATAACTCTTGAAGCCCTTCAAAGATGCCCCAAAGGTAGAGGTGGTGGTGGGGAAAAAGGCAGCGAAGGAGGAAAATGGAGAGAGAGAACAAAAAAGGTTGAAGAGTGAGAGTAGCTTGGAGGCGAGGGGGAGAAAGACAAAAGGGAAGAGCGATAATGAAAAAAAGGGAGATGCGACAAAGATAATATTATATTTACAAAAAAAAAAATCCAAAATTAAAGCTTGAGAAATTTAAAAAATAAATATAAAAATAAACGCAAAGCAACGTTTATTGTAATTCGGGAGAAAATTAAAATTCGGGAATTTAAAGTTGGTGTGCGAGACACCACGGTACAGGTCACTACCTGGAAGATATCTGAAGCATGTTTACCGGGGTCAACGCCCCCGCGCCCCAGTTCCAGACCAGGCCTCCTGATGGATCAAGGCCTGAACAACCATGCCATCCAAAATAAGGAACTGATTTCAAAACAGCCAGAGATTTGTTGGTAATTCCCCGTATGCACTGAAGAATGGTGTTGAAGAGTCGGGGACCTCTAACAATCATCGAGGTCTCTTAGTGGACTCATCACTCCACTCCTCGGCTTTTTATGGGAGGTTCTCTGCATTGTCTGAAAAGTCTTGTTTACATATGGAGTGATTTTGGTATGCAATTTTGGAAGCATTTCATCCAGGATTTTCCAGGCGTAAATTATGACGTACCTTTCTCGTCTACGTTCCAAGGAATACAGTTGAAGGGACTTCAAATGTTCCCAGTAGTTCAGATATGTGATTGAATGCATAAAGGCAGTGGAAGTTCTCTGTAGGTTTTCCAGCTCAGCAAAGTCTCGGCTGCTTTGAAGGGGACTTAGTATGCAGCAGTATTCCAGCCTGGAGAGAACAAGTGACTTGAGTATCATCACTGGCTCGGTATCTCTTGTTTTGAATGTTCTAATTATCCAACCTATCATTTTCCTCGCTCTAATGAATGATTTGAGACTTAGCTCGGAGGAGGAGAGTTTTCTTGTATGAAGGCTATTACACACCCAAATTTCAATAAGGGTTGTCCTCACTGTCCTTTATTCTGCGGTACAGATGGCGATGCCTTGAGCATAGTTTGCAGCTGTATGTTTGGGTGAGGTGGAAAGAGCATTTACAACAATATATTAAACAACATAATGCTAACTCCTCCCTTGATGTAGTTTGTGGTATTTCTTGATTTATACACAAATAACCCGCACACAGGAGAGAGAACCTTACGACGACGTTTCGGTCATAGTTGGACCGTTTACAAAGTCACACTGTGCTTTTTTGTTCATTTCCAGGTTATACTTGTAGGGTTACCGTAGCTCCACTTATACACTTAACTCACCGATCTGTCTGAGTACTTCCTAACAACCCTGCGAGTCATCTGTAAATTTAGCTTCCAAGCAGATGACCATGTCCCCAGTCTTCTCATTTCAAAGTCTGTCTTCTATCTGCACTATCAGTGTCATTAATTATCCTGTATGCAGTATGTTTCTTTTCCCCTAGTCCTCCTCTCTTGTAAGGGTCATCAGGTTCAGTTAGCCACTCACAGTTCACCTCAAACAGCTCTGGCTGCGAACGTCTCAACCTTTACCAAATTATGCAGAAGCTTCACCAGGTGGGTCTCCACGGTGATCCTGCCTGTTTGTCTGTTTTCTTACTTTTTGTTGCGACAGGAGCAGAATTCTGCTTGTGTGCGTGCACGCATGCACGCGTGTTTGCGTGCGTGGTGGTATTGTTCTGTTGCTTCAAAACAAAACCATAAGTGATCATTAAAGAAAAAACACCAAAAGCTGTGATGAATCAGAAGCTTTGGTGGAGGGGGGGATAGGAAGTGGAAGGGGGAAAGAGGGGAAGGGGAAGGAAGGGAGGGAGGTCGACATTCTGACTTCTGACCGTGACCAGGATCCATGTGTCACCGAAATCTGGCGACGGTGACTGGTTTCCAGTGTCCGTCTGCCCCCGCAGCCTGATCTGCAGCCTGGTCAACTAGGCTGTAGCTACCAGAGGCCCGCAGTCCTGCATAAACCCTTGAGCATGGTTGATCCGTGGCACCTGCAGCACCCAAGGTTCAGTTTCCTTGTTACACCTGCCAGCAGTTGCTTCAACTTTCAAAGAAACTATATCATGAATCTTTCCTACTTGACCATATTATCAAAATCCACATTTACTTACAGAGACAAAATTACGAACTCAGATTAGCAGGTGCAGTGATAACATTTGTGGTGTTTAACTGTGACTCCAGGACAAACACGAGTGCTCTATGCACGGACAAAATTCTCGTCTATAATTAAAAGCATTTTTTGTCGTTTACGAGGGAGGACAGCCGTCAGGAGTGTTCTTTGTGAGGTCATCATCCAACACATTGTCTCGGGTGACACGCCTCAAGTTTATACCATGCAATATGTTTTATATACTAATCATCACAAACATGCAATCTCAGGGGTCATATTAAGATTACTCATGTCTATAATACACACACAAACCATTAAAAAAATATTTGTATCTTAAACACGGGTGTACTAACATGTGCATAACCTCCCCTCATACACACTCCAAAACCCAGTATCGCACACTTCTTTTATATAGGAGCATTCAACAGAGGCAGTCATCACTCATCTGTGGCACCCTACCTTAGGGGAGTGCAAGTGTCAGATCAAGTAATTACTACCCTGTGGACGTGAGGTCATGAGTAAGGTGACACTCCATAATGGAGTGTGTTGCACTTGTCTTGCTTATCAACGTAATAAGAAGTTAAGGATATAAGAAAGAAGGAGCACTTCAGCAGACTTACTGGCCCATGCTAGGCAAGTCCAACTCACACTCGCTCATGTACTTGTCTAGCCTATTTGTAAAACTATCTAAGGTTCTTGGTTCAATGACGCTACTCGGGAGTTTGTTCCACTCATCCACAACTCTATTACCAAACAATTGCTCTCCTGACCCCATTTCTGCGAGTACTGTTATTTACTTGTATCTACTTGATTTATGCCTGTCTTCCATTTGAATATTTCAATTCTATTCCCCTAATTCTACGCCTTTCCAGAGAGTGCAGATACAGTGCCCTACGTCTAACCTCGTAGGAAAGATGTCTTGTGCACGGGATCAACTTCGCCATCTTTCTCTGTATGCTTTCCAACGCATTTATGTCCGTTCTGTAATATGGAGAGCAGAAATATTTATCCAACCTACACTCAAAGCTACCCAAGGAATTAGTTCAATAACCCGTGTTAGGAAGGTCCAAATCAAACCCAACCCTTCTCGCTCCCATATGTGTCCAACTTATTTTTAAAAGCTTCCCCACTTGGCAGATTGTTCCTCTCATGCACAATGCTATTACCGTTGTACTTCCTACATCAGTTCTAAATATAGATTTATCAAATTTAAATCCATTATTCCGAGTTCTCCCTTGATTGGATATATTCAGTTCTTTTTTATATTCCCTTTATTTATGCTCGTCTTCCCTTGTATACTTCAATATCTTCAATTATTCAACATCATTCAAGAGAGAGTGGAAGGTTCAGGGCTCTCAATCTTTGAACAATTCCTTATACAGTAGATTAATTATATTTCTCTATATGTTCTTCAATGCATTTATATTCATTATGCAGCATGGAGGCCAAAACTGAGGTCTTATTAATGATGTATAGAGCTGTAAAATAACCTTTAGACTCCTGTTACTTATACTTCTTGGTATAAATCCAAGTAATCACTAGCCTGTGTGCATGAGAGGTGACACTCAGCCTTAGGAGAGTGTCAGATTAAGTAATTCCTAACTTGTGGGAGTGAGTCAGCAAGTTACGAGTCAGGTGGCGCTGTGCCTGCGGGAGGGAGGAGAGTGCCTGCGGGAGGGGAAGAGTGAGGTCAGGTAATCACTAGCTTTGGGCGTGGCCCGCCACATTAATTAAGCCGCCAGTCTAAGCACATTAACCTTCTAAATACCAGACAAACTCGACCATCAATTAAAAGAAAAAAATACTTCAAATAACTGACATTAAATAACCAATAATTAATTAACCAAAATGATTTTCGGTCAGTTTGTAAAGATACCATGGTGATGCTGTGTCTGACATGTATCATACTGATGGTATACCATCAATGATGTGATATTCGTCAACCTTTGTGTATTTTGCACAATCAATAATATGGATCTATCAATACACTAGAGCATTAAAGGCATTTGAGGTGGTCAGTCCCTCAGAAGAGTTCTGCTCCATAGCCACATTGTACCAGACTATGGAGCTGAACTTCCCCAGGCTGAGGGACTGACCACCTCTAAACTACGTCTTCCAGGGTGACGGACTGATTACTTTGTCGTCGGCATTAAGGCTGGAAAGTAACATTTTCCCAAGAATAGAGATTAAAGTGAGCTCTCAGCATATATACCATACAAGAAATACACATTTCGGTGTATATATCCTGCGTTTATAACGTTTATCTGAGGTTTCAGGGATTCCTCGTTCCTGCAGCCCGGGCGCAGGAACGATGATCAGTAAGGTTTGTGATGGCTGTCCGCAGCTCCACCTACGCATAGTATTATTATTATTATAATCAAAAGAAGCGCTAAACCAACTACGCATCGTAGCTCGGCCGATCAGGAGTAGTTAAAGGTAATCAGTCCCTCAGCCTGGCTGAGGAACTGATTACCTCAAACTCCGCCTCTTTTTCCACCGTTCTTTGCATTGGACTGATGAAGCCACTGTGGGGTGAAACGTTTCCTCAGTAAAGTTTCCCATATGTTGCACAAGTGTCTCATTCTTCAAGAAATGTGAAACACGTGGGTATTTCTTACTGATGTGTCTCTAACCAAGGCGTTTTTCATTCCAACACAGAATGGACACCTAGGTGTCTCTCATGCGTCTAATTCATCAACCTAATAGTATACCATTAATGTAATGATTGCCAACCACTCAGTGAGTCGCCCAGTCAGTCAAGAGGCTGGCCGGCCGGCCAGCTAGCCAGCCAGCCGCCAGCCAGACGGTCACCACATAAAACAGGTATGATTATGCCAGGTACATCATCACAATCAACAGCATACCTGACAATCTGAGTGACGGGAAGTATCGCAATTCTCGGCCAATACTTCACAAGAATAAGAATAGAGGAGCACTACAGTAGACCTACTGGTTGACACTAGGCAGGTCCGACCTCATACCGCTTGCCTGGCAGATTTGACACTCAGGTAGATTATTGAACCCGTAATTCGATTAGTTACTGAACCCGTGTAGTACTGAAGTAGTATGAACTGAGACCCTGAATAGTTACGAATAACTCTCTGAATGTAGTTACTGAGAGCCTCTGTGTTAGACTGATACTCTCTGAATGTAGTTACTGAACCCGGTTAGTTCGAATGTAGTTACAACCCGTGTTACCTCTGAATGTAGTTACTGAACCCGTGTTAGTACTCTCTGAATGTAGTTACTGAACCCGTGTTAGTACTCTCTGAATGTAGTTACTGAACCCGTGTTAGTACTCTCTGAATGTAGTTACTGAACCCGTGTTAGTACTCTCTGAATGTAGTTACTGAACCCGTGTTAGTACTCTCTGAATGTAGTTACTGAACCCGTGTTAGTACTCTCTGAATGTAGTTACTGAACCCGTGTTAGTACTCTCTGAATGTAACTGAACCCGGTTAGTACTTCTGAATGAGTTACTGAACCCGTGTTAGTACTCTCTGAATGTAGTTACTGAACCCGTGTTAGTACTCTCTGAATGTAGTTACTGAACCCGTGTTAGTACTCTCTGAATGTAGTTACTGAACCCGTGTTAGTACTCTGAATGTAGTTACTGAACCCGTGTTAGTACTCTGAATGTAGTTACTGAACCCGTGTTGGTACTCTGAATGTAGTTACTGAACCCGTGTTGGTACTCTGAATGTAGTTACTGAACCCGTGTTAGTACTCTGAATACAGTTATTAAAGCCGTGCATCACTGAGAGTATTTGACACCATCTTGTGTTATTACGTATGAGCCGCTACTTCCGCTATCATGCTCACGCTCAGTATAATGTTCACGTATGAGCAGTCACGTCCCCTATAATCCTCACCTAGGCTTCCACACTTTCTCCAGCATCAATGACACTTGCTCACTCTACCGTCTCCACCTCCCTTCCTCACTTTCCCCTTTTTGATGCTGGCCAAGAAGAGTCACCAACCATTTCCTTGGATCAAATCTCATTACTTTCCATTTGGCTTATGCTGTGGAAACACCGTTGATTTCAGAATTTATGAAAATAATAATCTTGCCTTTTATATAGCTTGCATGGTTTTCGAGGTGTATCGTAGCTCGACTGCTAGCGCACTCGGCTCACACATTGAGGTCCGTGGTTCGATCCCCGGTACGGGTGGAAATATTAGGGCTTGTTTCCTTAAGACACCTGCTGTCCATGTTAGTCGACTCGTGTGGGTCGCATCCTGGGGACAAAATTGACCTAATTTGACCGAAATGCTCTGCATAACAAGGAGCTTACTATATAGTAGTATGTCATTGATGTCAGCTATGGTCTCTATACGTTGTACATGCACTTGTAGAAATAAAGATTATTATATTACTCTCTGGCCCGGGTTAGGCTTGTCTGGTGTTTGCCTGGTTATCCAGGACTGCTGGATCATATATCCATCACAGCCTGGTTGATCTGCTACTTGACAGATGTATTAACAAGTTTTCTCTTGAAAAGTCACGGGTATGTCGCCCTCATCACTTGTTCACTCACCTGTCTCCTTCACACCTGCCAATAACACCGAGTCTCTTACCTGTGGCTAATGAGCGTAGATTAATCCTAGGTGCGGAAATAATCTTTACCTCTACTTTACCTTTCATGTTATGCTCGCCCTCCCCCTCACTCACTCACTCTCTTCTTACTCCTTTAACAAGAAGTTCAACAATATCGACAACTACAATAATAAAAACTAACGATAACAACCACAGCAACAACACGACAGCAACACAGCGACAACAACAACAAGGAAGTTAAGTAATGCAAACCTCCACCGCTCAATACACGTCTTACACAGCAAATTTAACGTAAATCCAATAAATGAGAATCAATACTGGCGCCACACTGACACACACTTGTTAACCTGCACACGCAAACCACAAAAAAATAGTCACATAAAGCTTATTTTTTTCCTATAGGGCAACTGGGTGATGGAGGGAGTAGGATGCTGGGGAAGTAGGATGCCGTTTGGAATAGGATGTTGAAGGAACAGTTAACTGGCCAATCCCCCACCAAGAAGTGACTGACAAGATGTGAGGGATGGAAGACTGGACCAATCAGCAAGCAAGGAGAGGCAACTGGACCTACAGTATTTATGATGTGATGAAGTGTCTCTTACTACCATCATTATTAAGTCAACACAAGATATAGTTCTAGTCAGAGACACTATATTAAGTTCTAAGCATAGAAATACTATCTATATAACAAGTTCTGCGAAGATCATCTATAACAGGCTCTACCCTGAGAAACAGGAAGGGTAACTGGCTTGTCAGTCATCAGTCAGGAAGGGTAACTGGCTTGTCAGTCATCAGTCAGGAAGGGTGGCTGGCTTGTCAGTCATCAGTCAGGAAGGGTGGCTGGCTTGTCAGTCATCAGTCAGGAAGGGTGGCCGTCTTATCAGTCATCAGTCAGGAAGGGTGACTGTCTTATCAGTCATCAGTCAGGAAGGGTGGCCGTCTTATCAGTCATCAGTCAGGAAGGGTGACTGTCTTATCAGTCATCAGTCAGGAAGGGTGGCTGGCTTGTCAGTCATCAGTCAGGAAGGGTGGCTGGCTTGTCAGTCATCAGTCAGGAAGGGTAACTGGCTTGTCAGTCAACAGTCAGGAAGGGTGACTGGCTTGTCAGTCATCAGTCAGGAAGGGTGGCTGGCTTGTCAGTCATCAGTCAGGAAGGGTTACTGGCTTGTCAGTCATCAGTCAGGAAGGGTGGCTGGCTTGTCAGTCATCAGTCAGGAAGGGTGGCTGGCTTGTCAGTCATCAGTCAGGAAGGGTAACTGGCTTGTCAGTCATCAGTCAGGAAGGGTGACTGGCTTGTCAGTCATCAGTCAGGAAGGGTGGCTGGCTTGTCAGTCATCAGTCAGGAAGGGTGGCTGGCTTGTCAGTCATCAGTCAGGAAGGGTAGGCTGGCTTGTCAGTCATCAGTCAGGAGGGTGGCTGGCTTGTCAGTCATCAGTCAGGAAGGGTGGCTGGCTTGTCAGTCATCAGTCAGGAAGGGTGGCTGGCTTGTCAGTCATCAGTCAGGAAGGGTGGCTGGCTTGTCAGTCATCAGTCAGGAAGGGTGGCTGGCTTGTCAGTCATCAGTCAGGGAGGGTGGCTGGCTTGTCAGTCATCAGTCAGGAAGGGTGGCTGGCTTGTCAGTCATCAGTCAGGAAGGGTGGCTGGCTTGTCAGTCATCAGTCAGGAGGGTGGCTGGCTTGTCAGTCATCAGTCA
>WNWK01003102.1:0-50000 GCA_009830355.1 Cherax destructor | reverse complement strand
AGGGGGAAAGGTGGAGAGGAAGAAAGGGGGAAAGGTGGAGAGGAAGAAAGGGGGAAAGGTGGAGAGGAAGAAAGGGGGAAAGGTGGAGAGGAAGAAAGGGGAAAGGTGGAGAGGAAGAAAGGGGGAAAGGTGGAGAGGAAGAAAGGGGGGAAAGGTGGAGAGGAAGAAAGGGGGGAAAGGTGGAGAGGAAGAAAGGGGGGAAAGGTGGAGAGGAAGAAAGGAGGGAAAGGTGGAGAGGAAGAAAGGGGGAAAGGTGGAGAGGAAGAAAGGGGGGAAAACAAGAGGGGAGGGGAAGAAATGGGAAAGAGAAGTAAGAAGGAGAAAGGAGTAACATACACCTCAGACAGCCGTAATTTTGGTGACAGAAGAGAGGGAGAGAGAAAGAGAGAGAGACTTAAAGGTGTAAAGAAAGTTAGGTTGCTAGAGAAAGAATTTGATATAATGATGCAAGTTAAAATCTGGTGACTCTTTTTCTCTTCAATTATTCTCCTCTGCAACATCTTTGTTGCTGGTAGTGTCAGTAATGAGGCCCATGACTTGGAGACCAGCACCTGGAGACCAGTCTTCTTCACCCTGGGGTGAGAGGAGACCAGTCTCTTTCATCCTGGGGTGAGAGGGGACCAGCACCTGGAGACCAGTCTCCTCTACTCCGGGGTGAGAGAGGACCAGCATCAGCACCCGGAGACCAGTCTCCTTTATCCCGGGGTGAAACAGAACCAGACCAATCTCCTTCACCCTGGTCATAGACCACAGGTCATATGTCTTATTCTAAATCAAGACATTCACTAATATTATTCCTGTGACCGGTTTCGAGAGTTTTCCTACTATTGCAGCCCGGCTTGGGGCCAGGTTTATCCGTTGATTGACTGATCAACCAGGCTATTTGTATTGGCGGTCCGATGCTTCCCCTATCCATCACAACCTGCTTCATCTGGAATTTGGCGGAGGTAGAAGCCAAGCTCTTATTGGGACGTTTCGCCCTGTATAGAGCTTTACGCAGGGCGAAACTTTCTCACTCGCTTGTTCTACGGCCATAGGTCTTCATAATCGTAGCAGATTCAACACCCATGGAACTAGGCAGTGGCATCAATCTCAATCAATGGCAATATCAATCTCAGTCAATGTCAATCAATATCAATGTCAGTCTCAGTCAATATCAATATCAACCTCGATCAATCAATCAGTCGTAAGGCTCATACCGTCACCTCGGGCAGGGAGGGCTAGTCAGGGTTACCGTATTTTCTGGCATATAAGGCGCACGATCATACGAGATATACAGAACGATGTTTCCAAGCACAACTGTAACCGTAATGTTAGTAAACAACTGCTAAAGCGTAACCCAAAGCCTACCCTTGACCCTGACCTTGAGCATATAAGGCACAGGCTGATTTTTCCAAGACACTTTGTTGGAAAAAGCGCCTTATATGCCGGTAAATACGGTAATCGAAGGGAGGGATAACTCAAATTCCTTGGATCAAGTACCCTTCGCCAGCATCAAGGCCCCCATATGAAGCAAATTCTGATGTACCTAAAAACTGCCATTATTTTTACTCCGCTCCCAAAGGACGCTACTCTCCTTCCTTCCTTCCTTCTTTCTTTCTCTCTCTCTTTCTCTCTCTCTCTCCCCGCTCGCCAGAGAAAAAGTTAATAGGTTGGTGTGTGGAGGCGTCAGCGGCGGCAGCAACAGATAGCTGGGCAGACTCCTGGGTGGAGAGTCCTGATAACAGGCCAGAGGTTCTGCTTAATGGTGTGGCTGTTGTGAGAGGCAGTGGTGGAAAACAGGCGTGGCAGTTGTGAGAGGCAGTTGTGGGAGACCGAGGTGTGGCAGTTGTGAGAGGCAGTGGTGGGAGCCCGAGGTGTGGCAGTTGTGAGAGGTAGTGGTGGGAGGCAGTGGTGTGACAGTTGTGAGAGGTAGTGGTGGGAGACAGATAGAAGTTTGGTAGTAATGAGAGGCAGTGGTTGAAGACAGAGGTGTGACAGTGGTGAGAGGCATAAACATAAGAAAAGAGCAAATGCAAACTATAATGAGAGAGACGTGTCATCAACAGGCGAAGAGAAAGAAGCGTAGACCTCAAAACCTGCGGACTTTCTAAAGAACGAAAAAAAAAAAAAACACTAGCTAGAGAAATGGAAAACATTGAACTCAAACTAAATGTATTATACAGAGTCCAGCAGAGACAGAGGGAGCAGAAATACATTAATGAAAGTAAAAGAAAACCGAAATACATTTTCTAATATACAAAATCCTTAGCAAAAACCCCATTTGTATCTGACCTTTGCTTAAAGAAGATGGAATTTGCCTTGACCACAACAAAGAAATTAGTGAAAAACGTTAAGTCAGAATATGACTTGTGTCTAGTGAGCCACTAATCAGACTAATGATTGAAAATCCAAATTAATTTTTTCATGAATTACTCAAAACACTGCCGACATCTCTATATTTTTTTACATAGCCCTAATCCCTCTTAGGTTAGGTTAGTAAGGTTCGTCAGGAAACAGGACAAATGTTTCCTGACGCGGATCTTAGTCATATAATCATCCGCCACTGGAGTTTTTGGTCATCTGGCCGAGGCCTTTCTTTGGCTTACCGGTCCACCCCTTCAAAAATTATGGTTATGATTATAACCATTAGACTTACAGTTGCTAACCCCTTTTCACTTCGAAGACACTGATATCATGCCCATGCATTGCCACAGGACCAGATTCGTGAAACTCCAAATTCATAACGAGTTGCAAGAAACCTCTATCACGTGCTTTCGATATATGGAAATAGAAACTGGACACAAGGAGTCATCCCACGGTCACTATATTCCACAGACAAATCACAGCACTGTATCATCCTATGAAGAAGATAATAGAATTTGTATGAGAGTGGTATCTATTGAAGACATTGCAAATCTCCAAGTTGATGTACACCAGGGTTTCCACAGAACTACAGAAAACATGTTCAATGAAGATTAATTTCAGTTACTCCGCTATGGAAAAACTGAGTTAATAAACAGTGGAAGAGTATGAAAGAAGCGCTAAACACTCAACAAAGCAGGAGATTAACGCGAGGAACGTAAGAGTGATAATGTCAGATCTTATATTAATTGATCACAAAAAGTATTAGTTACATTATATGAGCATGGCAGTATTACTATCACCATAGCAAGGAAAGTAATAATAGATAAGAGCCTTTAATGATAACTTTGCCACCACGACACCGCAGTGAAAAACTAGCATCCAACGTTCGAACCAGCGTGCCCTCCCTGCAGAGTCCTCTGCGTCCTTCCTTCCTCTCTGTCTCCCTACCTTCCCCGTGGACTCGTTCTACATCTCTCCCTCCCACTTGGAGTCCTCTCTGCGTCCTTCCATCCTACATGGAGTCCTCTCTGCGTCCTTCCCTCCTACATGGAGTCCTCTCTGCGTCCTTCCATCCTCTCCTTTCAGTAGTCCTTCCTGCGTAGCTTCTACCTCCTACACGGTTTCTCAGCCTAGCGACACATTCACGAGGGGCGTCACACAACTCTGAGCCTAGGAGTGCCAGGAGCCCAGAGGGAAGGCAGTGCCAGGAGCCCAGAGGGAAGGCTGTGTCAGGAGCCCAGAGGGAAGGCTGTGTCAGGAGTCCAGAGGGAAGGCTGTGTCAGGAGTCCAGAGGGAAGGCTGTGTCAGGAGTCCAGAGGGAAGGCTGTGTCAGGAGTCCAGAGGGAAGGCTGTGTCAGGAGTCCAGAGGGAAGGCTGTGTCAGGAGTCCAGAGGGAAGGCTGTGTCAGGAGTCCAGAGGGAAGGCTGTGTCAGGAGTCCAGAGGCAGGAGTGGGGCGAGGCAGCCACTGGACCAGTGGGAAGAAAACAAAGAACGCTACAGTCAGGGCGAAGAGAACCAGGAAGAGAATCTTGGCGAAAATGAAGAAGAGTGAGAATCTTGGCGAAAATGAAGGAAGAGTGAGAATCTTGGCGAAAAGGAGGAAGAGTGAGAATCTTGGCGAATAGGAGGAAGAGGACTGAGAATTGTGGCGAAAAGAAGGAATAGTGGCAATCTTGGCGAAGAGAATGAAGAGAGAGTGAGAGAATCTTGGCGAAAATGAGGAAGAGAAGTGAGAATCTAGGCGAAGAGAATTATCTAGGCGAAGTAGAACAAACGAGAAGCTAAGCAAGATGAAGAGAGAAGGTACACGAAGAGGAAGATAATATACGAAGTGGAGTAGAGAAAAAAGTAGGCAAAAAGGTGAGAGAAGCTATGCGAAGAAGAGAATTTTGGCGAAGATGAGAAAAAAAAACAGGCAGAGAGATGCTAATATACGAGGAGAAAAAAAGCTACGCGAAGTAGGAGAGAGAAGCTAGGCAAAGAAGAAAAAATGAATAGTAACTTTGTAGAGGAGTTAAAGAACTAGTAAGATTATGTGGAGAAAAAGGAGGGAGGGAGGGAGGGATAGAGAGAGAGAGAGGGACAGGGAGGGAGAGAGGGAAGGAGACACAAAGAGGAGGGACGAAGGGAGGGAGACAGAGAGAGGAAGGGAGAGGGGGAATAAGTACTAACCCAGTGTACACATGAGGGGGGTTCCAAAGGCAGCCTGATGGCCAGCCTGACCAATCACACTACTGCTGTTAGGAGGTCCGGCTTCTTTTTCACACGTTGAGTACTTAAGAGGATCAAGGAGAGTTCCTGTAAGGATATCACAAACCAAGAACTGTTATCCTACCTTAGGTACCTTTGATATACCTTTGAAGAGTTTCGAGAGTTTTTCTACTCTGAGAGAGTAGGTTGGTAGAGAGCAATCATCCAGGGAGATATTACCCTTCTGGTATAGTTGCTATATTTTCAGAGCACTCTGACCGTGTAGGACACTTAGCACTCGCAGCAATAAAAAAATAACACACACTGAAACAAGGATCAATTTAAACGATAAAAGCTACGAATATAAATACTATGGACAAATAACTATATTAATACCACGCTAACAACGAGCATCAGTTTAAAACCCCATTACTATCAAAACGACTCCCTTAAAAGCTCCCCGAGATGCCTACAGGTATCCCGGTAATAATAAAAAATATGACGATGGCGGAAAGTGACTAAGCCGTGGGTAAAGTGTTACAATGTGTACCACAGTCATCTCAGCTGCACGTCACAAGCTACACAGAGGGTGGAGAGCATCACCTGTCAACACGTGACTGGAACAATACACAAATAACCTACACATACGAGAAAGAAACTTATGACGACGTTTGGTTCCAACTTAACCATTAACTAGTCACACACACAAGCGCGAAGGTAGGGAGCCAGTTTATACGAGTGGGGGAAGGGGAGGGAGAAATAATAAAATGAAGGAAGTAATAATAGTAAGAGCAGTCATCATAAGTTTCTTTCTCCTGTGTCCACTCATCACTCGACAGACTCGTCTCAAAGTGATGATTATCGTTGAAGGAGAAAAGCGAAACATCTACTTCCTGCCGAACCCTATACAACTTGCTGCCAGTCTGTAGGGTCTGCCGGACTCGCTGTTTCCGAATGGCATATCTATGGATAAGACCCAAGTGAAGCTATTGCAAGCCAAGTCTACTATAGAGTGGGGTCTCTACAGCAGCCTTTGCCTCAGCATTCGCCAGTTTATGTACCAGGACACTAACACAACTGCAAGTCCTTGTGCAGTCCTACGAGTGTGATACAGAAAACAAATCTCACACAATTATCTTGACTTACACCTGTCTTCACTTTCCTTAACAGTTATTATTCCCGTAAAATTTAATTCTTCCATTTTGGATCCTAGTCCTGTTCTGAGACCGGGCGGCGGGGTCGACGTCCCTTCAACAGATGTAACACACACATTACTTATTGGTACCCATTTTTCACTAAGTTTTAACCCATTATACTGTTTGATGATGATATTTGCTGTTAAGCAAATATCATCTATGCTGTATAAATATATATATATATATATATATATATATATATATATATATATATATATATATATATATATATATATATATATATATATATATATATATATATATATATAACTTATGAAGCACTTAACCTGTTTGGGTCATTCCCAATAGAGTGGTGGTAACTGAAGTCACCTTGAGGTAATAGTGAGCTGTTTCCCATTGAATGAAAAACAATCATCCCTGCGACTGGCTGAGATGGTCTTTAATGACGTTAACCACTACGAAGACCACCACCACAAAACACCACCACCATTACCACAAACCGAAACCACCATCACAAACAGCAGCACTATTACCACAAACTAACACCACCATCACAATCACCATCGAAGCCGAGATGACAAATATCACCACTTAGGGAACTAAGGTGTTAAAGCTGTACTGTAGCGTGCACATACGAAACACTCCAACATTTTTCAGGTATATATTAGATACATCTTTCATACCTACGCTTTAAGGAATACTTCTAAAAGACCTTTTAGGCGCCCTCAATAATTCAAGGGTTGATTCAATAAGTGTTATGGTTACGAGCATTCTTAGAATTATTTTGAGCTCGGTTATTTCCCCGCCTTAGAAAGCAGCTGTGATCTTCATTGTAAACATAACTCTGCAAGATTTCAAAATATACATCGCTAAAAAGATAATAGTAGATGTATAATAATCTCTAAAGGCCCAGAAACCATTAATACAAGTGTGTCTAGATTAGGTACTAGAGTGAAGAGCAGAAACCCAGCAAACAACAGTCGAGTAGTACAACTCACACAGTAAAACTCGGTGGGTACAAATTGATTCGTACGCGAGGAATGACGACAAAAATAATGAGGTGGTAGCGGAGCCTGCTGTGACATATCCTACAAGTTAACAGCGTGTGTACTAGTACCAACGCTCTTACGGACGTTTGTGTATTTCGTTATTCTCGGTGAAGTATATATAAATGCAAGTTAATTTACGCTACTCTAGCCTAAATTAACCTAAAATAACAAACATTAAATTGTTGTAGAGGATTAATTTAGTTGAAAATTAACAAACTATAACGCGTGCTAAATCGTCAGCCCAAATTGAGGAAACTATCAATGGCTTCTATGTCAGTTGGGTTTGGCTCATGTCAGAAATTCTGAAGAGTTCTGAATTTCATTCACGAAACATTCATTTGGAGTGTCAATCCTTATTCTGATGAATGACTCACTGAACCCAGTCGTACTGTGATATCATATATTGTGCTACTTGGCATTGACACCTGTGGCTCTGATGTGCCAACTACTGGCTTTGTTCCAGCGCAACAAGACTCCGAGGTGGTGATATATTCTTACCATTGTTTGTCGCTTCCTAACATGATATGTGAACAGTTTGTATGGCTACTACAGTCATCGTGGAGTTCATTAGTCTTAACTGGACCTGCTCAAAGGAATACTGAACAATCTGTGGAATACCATTCTTATTTACTGATCTATAACACATTTTTAGATAAAAAAAAAATGTCTTTAACTAGATGTCGGCATTTCGTTGGAAGGAACTTTGTGCGGCTAGCACCAACAGCCTGGCTGATCAGGTCATCCACCGGGAGGCCTGGTCTGGGACCGGGCCGTGGGGAACATTCTCCAGGTATGGTACCAACATACTGTATTTTGAATTTCTCTTGGCTGTGATTTATATATGTTTGTGTTGACTATTCCAAATGACTTTGTACCAGTTTCGGCTGTTTCATTTGACTTGTGAATAATGATTATCTGTTACACAACCCGTACTGGTCGTGTACATATGGGTTTACATAACTGTTGTCCTCCCATTTCTTTCATTTTATTTTATTTGACGGCTCTCGCTTCACACACGGAGGGCCCGGGTTCGATTCCCGGCTGGTAGAAACATTTCGACGTGTTTCCTTACACCTGTTGTCATGTTCACCTAGCAGCAAATAGGTACCTGGGTTGTTAGTCGACTGGTGTGGGTCGCATCCTGGGGGACAAGATTAAGGACCCCAATGGAAATAAGACAGACAGTCCTCGATGACGCACTGACTTTCTTGGGTTATCCTGGGTGGCTAACCTTCCGGGGTTAAAAATCCGAAGAAATCTTATCTTATCAGAGCTCTAATAGATACAGAGCTCGTTTACCGCCTACATGGAGCCAATAAGGCCTTTAAGCTATTGGGAACGCCTCAAAGTACTGAATATATATATATATATATATATATATATATATATATATATATATATATATATACTCCTTTGAGTGGAGGAGAGATACATGCTAAAATGTACATGGAGGATACTTGAAGGCCTCGTCCCAAACCTGCACACCACCATAACATACTGGAGAGATATGAAAGGAATTGTAAAATAAACCTAGTGGTAAAAACACAGGGGCGCCGTGGCCACAATACGAGAACACTATCAATATCTGTGGCTCCAGACTACTCAGCATACTATTTGATGATATTATAAACATTGTTGGAACAAGTCTAGAAGTTTTAGAAAGAAAACGATCACTTAAAGTGCCAGATCAACCAGGCTGTCATGGATATGTGGACCACCAGGCCAGCTACAACAACAACCTGTTCCTTCCTTTAAGCATACAGTCGAGCCTATGGAATTTGTATGCACTCGTGCTTCTCTGTTTTGTATTGTCATGGGCGTATTTATCGTTACTCCCAGTCTCTACCAGCACCACACTCCCCTTCCTCATTAGTATGTGTCACTAATTCCTTGTCTATGTACACTGTGTGGTTGTTATGGTTGCTCACTCCAAATTTCAGATTAGTTTTCAGATTTTTCTTGCCGTCGTGCAAGGCAACAAAGGGGCTCACTAGTTTAACTTTATGTACATTTTGATATTTGTCCTATCTTAAAAATACTGGGTTCTCCTTAAAATAAATAAAGTAAATATTGTGCTCGTTAATCCTCTTTCCCCTCTCAGGGATATACACTTTGTGACAGCTATACACAAATAACCCGCACATAAGAGAAACTTGTGACGACGTTTCAATCAGACTTGGACTATTTAAAAGTCACAGTAACACGGTGAGGGAGCCAGTATATATAGGAGCGATGCACAGGGACGGGACAGAGAGAGGAAGAAGTATTGTGGCTTTTGGTTCATTTTCTTGACAGGTATAGTAAAGAATAAAAAGTCACAGTACCGTGACAGCAACAATACACAGATAACCCGCAATTACGACACACAAACTTATGACGACGTTTCTGTCCGACTTGAACCATTAACTTGTTGATGGTCCAAGTCGGACAGAAACCTAAACGTCGTCATAAGTTTCAGTCTGGTAGGTGAGTGTTATCTATGTATAGATATAATAAAGGTTGGTGTTTATGTATCTCTGGGTGCATGTTCAGCTTTATGTGTCTTCCTATGAGCTCGAGTCAGTTCCTGATCAGACACTTGCAATTTGCACGTATTTGCATGGGACATGGGTACATGCGACGGTTTTGTATTGACTGACACTCAGAGGGTGGTCGCCTGGTCCCGTCTCCCCCTTCCCTCCCCCCTCACCTCCCACATCAAACCATAACAAATACATAAACTAACATTTGGCTAACAATGACCGCTACCCACATGCTGGTCCAACCACCATCTATTGTTGACACTTACCCTCTTACTTACACGTGGAGGTATGTATAATATATGTGTGTGTGTATAATATGAATACATACAAACCACAGTGGGAGGTACACATCTAATGCTAAACTGGGACCCTCAGCCTGATCGATCAATCTGCTGGTGCCTGATGAAAGGATAGGTAGAGAAGGGAAGGCAGTTCATTCAGTAGAATATTAACAATGATCTTCTATTAAAGATGTGGCAAGCGTCGCTGTCACTGCTGGGTACACAAGTGGCAGTGTCCACCAGCATGCGGGTATGGTCGTGTCCACTCTTACTCAAACACACACAAATAACCATTGCCACAGTGTGTTTATCAGTGGACGTGGTATCCGCATACTGTATGCTCTCTTACACCCGTTCCTCCTCCTAGCGTGTAGAACCCACAATAATTCATTAAATTAGAGTAGTATTATAAGGAGAAACATTCCATTTTTCACTCTCACTCTCAACACTCACCAGCAGTTGACCTCGGCCAGCCCATCACCATCACACATACCTGCAAAAAAGAAAAAAAAGAATATTTATTTTTCAATTTACATGAGCAGCCTCCTCTTTCGTAAAACCATCTTTTCCTCCTCCCATCCGAGTTTTCACGACATACCCCTTTTCCTCCCCAATTTCTTCCCTTTCAAGCATTTCCCTCCACCGCTATCTGGTCTCTCCCCCTCACCTTTGAGCCGCCCCAACTCCTTTAAAGCACTTCCCTCACCCTCAACCACAGCCAAGCACCCCACCCTTTCTTATCCCATTTGGTGCGTGAAGTGGGTTGCAAAACACACCCAATTGTCTACACCACTGGGTGAGTGAACTCCCTCCCTACCTCCCTTACCCGTCGGGATGGTTGAAAAATTGAATGAGTTGGACGAGGAACTGGTTTCCCCTGTTGTTGATTTCGGGGATCACTCCTGCGTCCTCCTGGTTAATGGACTGTTAGGTTAAGGTTGTTGGTGCTAGCAGCATGCAGTCCAACGTAGGCACCTTAGCCTGGCTAATCAAGAACTCGAGAAATTTGTCGACGTTTACTCTTGAAGATGGCTAGGGATCTATTGGTAATTCCTATTATGTATGAAGGAAAGGTGTTGAAACTCTTAGTCTCTTTACACTTACTGAATCATATGTTAGTTAATTTGTTGAACTACGTGAAAAAAGGAACTTAATGTCGATCACAGTATCTCAGCAGGCGGTGCCAGGAGCAAATCTCGACCCAAGCAAACACTACTTAGGATGGATAGCAGCACTCATATATCCACTTTTGAAACAAAAAAAGTGAAGAAATCTCTGTTCGTACAAAGCGATCGAGTCCTTATCTTCCTCTACTCCCCCCCCTCACCTATTTAACGATCGTCTACCAACCCATTTTCTCCCCTCCCCTCTCCCCACACAATCACCCGCATGCCAGCCACCCCTTCGAGTTATTTTCAGGAAGGTAATCGTGTGAATAATGGTGTGCTGTGGAGCAGACTACCCTCCAACTTAAAACAACGAGCGTGAGGATACCAACGTTGTGACTACCATATATCCTGCGCTGCCAGACGTTACATTATTTCCTTATGGCCAGTTATCTGTACCTAAATGTCAGATGTGTGTTGTAGAGAGAGAGTGTGTGGTGCCTATGCTAACCTTCCTATGGTGTAGAAATATACCTAGTTGGATGAATCTTATTGAAGCTAGCTGGCCCAGTGGCTAACGCGACGGTCTGGAGTTTTGAGACTCTCTGATCACGGGTTCTAACCCCACCTGTGGTATGGTTTGAGAGATAAATTATTTATAAAGCACTAGAATCGTTGTATTACACAGAGCTTTAAATATTCAGTTTTGAACATCATTAACATTTAAAAGTTGCCCCGTCGTGACCAATACACTCCCACAGTATATAAATCATAGTTTCAAACCAAATAAAACTATCCAAAGGTGTTTTTCACATTCTGGAATCCACATCCTTAATAAGTCGCCGTCAACATAAGAACATAAGAATGGAGGAACACTGCAGAAGGCCTACTGGCCCATACAAGGCAGGTCCTTATCAAAACCACCACTACCTAAAAATTTATTCCCGTACTCACGACACAAATCAAACCCAGCCCCTCCCACTCATATATTTGTCCAATCTCTTTTTAAAGCCACCCAAGGTCCTAGCCTCTATCACAGTACTCGGAAGATTGTTCCACGCATCTACAACTCTGTTCGAAAACCAGTACTTGCCTATGTCCTTTCTAAATCTAAATTTATCCAATTTAAATCCGTTATTTCTCGTTCTTACTTGGTTCGATATCCTCAGTATTTTATTAATATCTCCTTTGTTTATGCCCATCATCCACTTGTACACCTCGATGATATCTCCCTCATTCTACGTCTCTCCAGAGAGTGGAGATTCAACGCTCTAAGTCTATCTTCATACGGGAGATTTCTTATACTGTAAATCATTTTAGTCATTCTTCTTTGTATGTTCTCCAATGAATCTATATCCATCCTGTAGTAAGGAGACCAAAACTGAGCTGCATAATCCAAATGAGGTCTCACTAGTGATGTATAGAGCTGTAAAATAACTTTTGGACTTCTGTTGCTTATACTTCTTGAAATAAATCCTAGTAATCTGTTAGCCTTATTGCGCACACTTAGGCACTGTTGTCTTGGCTTTAGATTTCTGCTTACCATGACTCCCAAGTCTTTTTCACATTCTGTATGATCAAGCTCAACTTCACCTAGTTTATAAATTCGAGGGATATTTTCATTACCAACGACAAGCACCTTACACTTGTCCACATTGAACTTCATCTGCCACTTTTCAGACCAAGACATTAATTTATCCAAATCCTCCTGGAGTTCACTGTTATCCTCCTCAGAATGAATTATACGGCCTATTTTTGTATCATCAGCAAATTTACTCATGTCACTTGCAATTCCTTCATCAAGGTCATTAATGTAAATTATGAACAACAATGGGCCCAAAACTGATCCTTGTGGAACGCCACTAGTGACAAATCCCCATTCAGATTTGACCCCATTAATGGAAACTCTCTGCTTTCTATTGGTAAGCCATGCCTCTATCCATGCTAGAACTTTACCTCCTATACCATGAGCTGCCACCTTTCTTAAGAGTCTCTTGTGAGGTACTCTATCGAAGGCCTTACTGAAATCCAAGTAAACTATATCATATTCTTTATCACTGTCTACTGCCTCAAATGTTTTATTGAAAAACGTCAGTAAATTTGTCAGGCAGGAACGACCTCTCGTAAACCCATGCTGAGATTCATTAATCAAATTATGTTCTTCAAGGTGACTTCTGATAATATCAGCTATAATTGATTCTAATAATTTGCCTACTATAGACGTGAGGCTTATTGGACGGTAATTTGATGGAATGGACTTATCCCCTGATTTGAATATAGGAACTACATTAGCTATCTTCCACATCTCTGGCACAACACCAGTTAGGATGGACGTATTAAACACATTCGTTAATGGCTGACTAAGTTCCATTTTGCATTCTTTAAGTACCCTGGAAAACAACTCGTCGGGTCCCGGGGACTTATTTTGCTTCAGTTTATCTATCTGTTTGATAACCATGTCCCTCGTGACAGTAATATTAGTTAATTTGAATTCTTCAGGAACTGAATAATTGTTAATTTCTGGAATCTCATTTACGTCTTCTTGTGTAAAGACTGACAAAAAATAGTCATTAAATAGAGAACACATTTCCAGTTCGTTATCCGTCAGCTGTCCATTCCCAATTTTCAGAGGTCCTACCTTTTCCCTCACCTTCGTCCTGTACACTTGAAAGAACCCTTTTGGATTAGTCTTTGATTCATTAGCAACCTTAATCTCATAGTCACGTTTAGCCTTTCTAATCCCCTTTTTACTTCTCTTTTCAACTGAACATATTGGTCAATAAGGTTAACATCTCCTCTTTTGATGCGCCTATAAATTCCTCTTTTCTCCCCTAATAAATGTTTTAGCCTCCTGTTAATCCATTTGGGATCGTTATTATTTGACCTAAATTCTCTCTGGGGAATAAACATACTCTGTGCACGTTGTACATTATTAAGAAACAAATCATAAACGCAGATCCCATCGTAATCGTTAGCTAGATTACCCCAGTCGAGATTAGACAGGTGTTCCCTAAGTCCAATATAATCGGCAGAACGAAAATCAGGAACTTTTACCGTATTATCCCTATTCTCGTACTCCCATGTAATATTAAAAGTAATGGATTTGTGATCACTAGCTCCAAGCTCTTCAGTGATCTCCAGATTATTTACAAGAGTTTCTTTATTTGACAAGACTAGGTCGAGCAAATTATTACCTCTGGTAGGCTCCGTCACACACTGCTTCAGAAAACAGTCCTGAACTACTTCCATAAAGTCACTGGACTCCAGATTACCGGTCAAAGAAGTCCAGTCAATTTGACTAAAGTTAAAATCCCCTACTAACACTACGTTATTGTGCCTAGAAGCCCTAACAATTTCGTCCCAAAGAAGTCTCCCTCTATCGTGATCCAAGCCTGGAGGTCGGTATATTACACCTAGAATCAGTTTTTCTTGACCTTCTAGAAACTCTACCCAAACAGATTCTGTTAATGATCCATCTATTTTTATGCCTGTTTTTATGCAGCAATTTATATTTTCTCGTACATACAATGCAACTCCACCCCTTTCCCATTATATCTATCTACATGGAACAACTTAAACCCCTGAATATGACACTCAGCAATCATATCCCGACTCTTGGTATTATACCATGTTTCAGTTATTGCAATGACATCAAAGTTCCAGCACATGCTACCAAACGTAATTCGTTAATTTTATTTCTGGCGCTTCGACAGTTAGTATAAAATACATTGATATGTATCTTCTTGTGAACCTTTTTCAGCTTTTGTTTTACACAATTTCTGTTACTATCATTACCCTGTGTCACTCGATTACTGTTATTGTTATGATTTATGATATCAAAGCCTGAATCAATATTTTGGCCCTCATTATTTACCATTCCTAAACCCATACCTCTAACTAATCCTAGTTTAAAGCCCTAACAACATCCTCAACTGAGCTAGAGAGAAATTCTACACCTGCCCTGGATAAGTGAACCCCATCCCTGGCATACATGTCATTTCGGCCATAGAAGTGGTCCCAGTTGTTAATGAATGGGACTGCATTATCCTTACAGTGTTTGTCCAGCCAGCAATTTATACCAATCGCTCTGGACAGCCATTCATTTCCAACACCCCTTCTTGGCAAAATGCCACATATAACAGGGCTCCCTCCCTTCTTCCTAATGATGTCTATTGCTGCCTTATACCTACTAACAAGTCATTGGCTGTAAGAAACAGCAAATGTTGATAAAAGTGAAAATTTCTTCCACTATTAAGAGCAAAAATGAGTATCTCTGTTTTTTGTTACACACTCAGGTCCGTGGACGTTGCCACCTGGGAGCAGCGACCTAGCATCAGGGCGAGCCAGGCTTCAAGCCGCTCACATCGTGAGGAAAGTTACACAATAAACTTGTAAGAGAAACCAAGAACGCCAAAGCAAACCACCTTGTTCCAGGACTCAGTGTGGCGATCTAGTGAGGTAATGCCTGCTCGATGCTAAGCACCCGACCTACTTCTGAGGAAAGGATGGAAGTTTTTGATATGTAAATGTTCATATTTCTATATATAAACAAAAACAAAACAAAATATAACGAAGGTGAGGCAGAGTCCCTTCCACCCAGTACAGGCGGTGGCGGTGGTGGAGTTCCGTATTGATCACACCCTCTACCCTAACCTTATGCCCAGTAAAATATACAACACACACATACAACCACACGCACACACTGACACACACTCACGCGCGCGCGCGCACTGACACTCACGCACACTGGATGAAGAGATGGTGGAAGCAATCATAATAGTCTCAAAAGTACATGATCGCGCCCAGGAAACCAGTCACTACAAACATGACAAAGGGAGTACATATAGGTAAGTACACACTCACCCACAACACAGTGGCTATACATGCGCTAAAAAAAGCTGTTTGAATAGAATTATTCCTAAAGATCCGTTTGTTTATTATGTAAAGCTCGAAAGAAAGAGACGAGGATTTCAAGAAGTTGCTTTCCAAGGAATTTACTTGAAGGGATTTCAAATATTCCCATTAGTTTAGATGTTTGATTTAATGTATACGGACTGTGAAAGTTCTCCGTATGTTTTCTTGCTTAGCAATCTCGCCTGCCTTGAAGGAAGCTCTTAGCATACAACAATATTCCAGCCTGGAGAGAGTAAGTGGCTTGAAGATTAACATCACTGGCTTAAAACTTATAGTTATCCAGCCAATATTTTCCTTGCTGTAACAATAACAACAATGTCGTCATCCTTGAATGTAATATCTTCCAACATCATTACTCCCAGGTCTTGTATGTGATTTGAGTTTATCTTGTACTCTGTTACACACTATTTCCTCCATTCTTCCATGACCGAGCAAGTGAAACGTGTTGTCATCGAACATTATATTGTTGTCTGAGGTTCAGAGGAAGACTTGATTTATATCCTCTTAAAGATTCACTGTCTTCAATGGACTCTACTTCCATAGAGAGACTGGTGTCATCAGCAGTGACTAATTTGTCTGTCAGGCATTTTGACCCTAAGTGGAGGATCTCTCTTGGTGCAAAGAAATCTATTACCACACAAACATCACCTACTGGCGTGCTAACTTGTTCATTATTATCAATATGATAATGGTATACAATACCGACAAGTTGATAAGCCACATGTGCAACAAGTTAGATTTCTTTATTCCGAAACGTTTCCTTTACGCAATAGTCTTCTTCAGTCGAGTATAGAAGAGGCAGCATTTTAGTTATCCAGGCTGAGGGACTGATAACCTCAAAACTAAGTCTTTCAAGAGTGAGGGACTGATTACATCGTCTATACATCTGCACTGCTTGTGCTGTCTCCCCTGTACTCGACTGAAGACGCCTATTATGTAGGCGAAACGTTTCGGAATAAAAATGCCTAAGTGTTACACATGTGTCTTACTTACCATTATGGAAGCATGAAGGTCAAGAACCAGGCTACGTGTCGCGGACCCTCTCCAGGTCCTCGCCCACGCCTACACTGTTGATGGCCTGATCATTCAAACTGTTGATGCTAGCTAGGCATTACCAGCTTACACTTGTGAATGTTAACAGTGGTGAGGTGAGGCAGCGAGTGTTCACTTCGTGTTCCACACGTTGTGTGACACTTCGTGTTCCACACGTTGTGTGACACTTCGTGTTCCACACGTTGTGTGACACTTCGTGTTCCACACGTTGTGTGACACTTCGTGTTCCACACGTTGTGTGACACTTCGTGTTCCACACGTTGTGTGACACTTCGTGTTCCACACGTTGTGTGACACTTCGTGTTCCACACGTTGTGTGACACTTCGTGTTCCACACGTTGTGTGACACTTCGTGTTCCACACGTTGTGTGACACTTCGTGTTCCACACGTTGTGTGACACTTCGTGTTCCACACGTTGTGTGACACTTCAGGCTAGCACCAGGCTCGCCTGGTGCTAGCCTGGTCAACGAGGCTGTTGCTGTTGGAGGCCTGCTGCCCCACATCCATCACAGCCTGGTTGATCTGGCACCTGGTGAAGATACTTGTCCAGTTTTCTCCTGAAGACTTGTACACTTGTTCCAGCAGTGTGTGATATCCTCTGGTACTTTATGCTGCACGGAACCAACACTGATAAATGGCCCACAAAACCCACAAGGTGAAGAATGAGACACTTGTGCAACATTTAGGAATCTTTATTGAGGAAACGTTTCGCCCCACAGTGACTTCATCGGTCCAATACAAAGAAGAACGGTAGAAAGAGAGGAGGAGTTTGAAGTAATCAGTCCCTCAGCCTGTAAGCGATGTGTTTAGTCCATCAAGATTGATGGACTGAATATCAACTCGAGGCGGAGGGACTGATCTTCCACAGTTCTTCTCTGTAGTGGACTGAAGAAGCCACTGGCTGGCGAAACGTTTCCTCAATAAAGATTCCAAAATGTTGAACTAGTGGCTCATTCTTCAAGCAGTACTGTGTGTATAAACTATATTTGATGTGAATATAATGTATATAAGAAATATACCAAAATTAAAAATCAAGAATTTACAATTTTATTACCCGAAAAAATCACGTGTATGAAATATTTAAAAAATTCATAACAAGAGCATACAATATTTTATTTTAAAAAATCATGCACGAAATATTTTTTTATTAAAATATTATAATAATTTGTCACAGATGTAAATATAAATTATCGAGAAGATATCCGCCTGAGAGAGAGAGAGAGAGAGAGAGAGAGAGAGAGAGAGAGAGAGAGAGAGAGAGAGAGAGAGAGAGAGAGTGTGTGTGTGTCAACTCTTGAGTCTTCAAGAAGGACCTGGACAAGTTCCTGACAAGCTGGGCTGTTGTTCGTTCGTTGGTCTGCGTACGTCCAGCAGTAACAGCCTATTAGATCAGGCCTTGGTCCTCAAGGAATTGTTGAAGAGTTGCGTACAGTGCGGAGTTAGAACCTTGGTAGTTAGATCCAAAGCCTCCAGTACATGGAGTACTGGGGCACCTAAGTCTTAAGGCGCACACGCACGCGCGCACACATTTTTCAAGCCTCTTTTTGTGAGTAAAAAAGAAAATACACACCATAAAATAATATTTAATTAAATCTACCGTTAGGGGGCTACACGACTGAAAATTCATATTGTATAACTATACTTACTGCATAAACTGACTATACTGCATAAACTGACTATACGGCATACACTGACTATACGGCATACACTGACTAATTTTCACGTTGATTCTTAGTAGCATTTTCAAGACAGTGCTTAAAACAAGTGGAGGTCACTGCCACTTTAGTGATGACATCGGAGGGATGCGACGATACCAAAAATTTTGCCGGTACCAATACTCCATTTAGGCCGACAGCGTCAACATTAGCCGACACCCGCCGTTATCGATACTTTGGCACGCCCCTATAAAAAGTTGATAATTACAGAAATTTACAGAAGAAATTCACAAAAACTTAGCACTTAGGAGAGAAAAATAATGACGTTTCGCTCCATCCTAGACTACTGGCAAGTCATAACTAAGCGAGAAAAAGCAGAGAAGGCCAAAACCTTTCTGCTTCCTCTCGCTTAGTAGTGACTTGAAAATGATCCAGAAAGAATCGAAACGTCGTCACAAGTAACCTAAGTGACGGTTATTTATGAGAAGCGATATGCAACTTACAAGAAAAGATTATGAACATCAATCGTTGGGGGTCAGGAGCAGTGTATACACCCCCCTCAAACAACGGGGTGACTACACCTACCACTAACTCGACGACAATTAGTTTCACTTTAGCACAAGTCACGTATTAAGTCAAACTTTCATTTCCTCTACAAACATGGTGCGATTTCACACCCGCCGACCCACTGCATTTGCTTGTTCACTCCTAGATCAGCGTACACCCAGGCAGCACACGGAGTGTGACCGCTGACGACCAGAGTGCCACTCCCAAACACACGAACTGTGACCACTGAGGACCAGAGTGCAACTCCCAAACACACGGACTGTGACCACTGAGGACCAGAGTGCAACTCCCAAACACACGGACTGTGACCACTGAGGACCAGAGTGCAACTCCCAAACACACGGACTGTGACCACTGAGGACCAGAGTGCAACTCCCAAACACACGGACTGTGACCACTGAGGACCAGAGTGCAGCTCCCAAACACACGGACTGTGACCACTGAGGACCAGAGTGCAACTCCCAAACACACGGACTGTGACCACTGAGGACCAGAGTGCAACTCCCAAACACACGGACTGTGACCGCTGACGACCAGAGTGCAACTCCCAAACACACGGACTGTGACTACTGAGGACCAGAGTGCAACTCCCAAACACGAACTGTGACCGCTGAGGACCAGAGTGCAACTCCCAAACACGGACTGTGACCGCTGACGACCAGAGTGCAACTCCCAAACACACGGACTGTGACCGCTGACGACCAGAGTGCCACTCCCAAACACACGGACTGTGACCGCTGAGGACCAGAGTGCCACTCCCAAACACACGGACTGTGACCGCTGACGACCAGAGTGCAACTCCCAAACACACGGACTGTGACTACTGAGGACCAGAGTGCAACTCCCAAACACGAACTGTGACCGCTGAGGACCAGAGTGCAACTCCCAAACACGAACTGTGACCGCTGAGGACCAGAGTGCAACTCCCAAACACGAACTGTGACCGCTGAGGACCAGAGTGCAACTCCCAAACACACGGACTGTGACCGCTGAGGACCAGAGTGCCACTCCCAAACACACGGACTGTGACCGCTGACGACCAGAGTGCAACTCCCAAACACTTAACTATTGATAAATTAGACACACATGCAACACTTGTCTTGATTGAGGAAACGTTTTCGCCACACAGTGGCTTCATCAGTCCAATACAAAGAAAAAGCCACTGTGTGGCGAAACGTTTCCTCAATGAAGATACCCAAGTGTTGCACACGTGTCTAATTTATCAATTTTGTCGGTTCTCTCAAACCTTTATCTACAGAGTTAACTATAGTTACCTACCAGACCTACTATTACACAGTTTGAAGAGTGGGTGTGACGGGGCCCTGGAGGCTAGGAATCACTAAAGTGGCAAGACAAGAGCTATGAGGAGTAGCCACGAAATAAAAAAAAAGCTACTTAATAAAAGCTAGATCAAGAAATACAGAAAAGTAAGATAAGTGTGTACTGGCCAGTGGTTGTGTTATATCTTTACCTTTCATGAGTTTCCAAGGTTTTTCTACTCCCGTAGCCTGGTCCTTCACTAGGCTTGTCTGGTGCTTGCCTGGTCAACCAGGCGGTTGCTGCTGCCGGTGGCCCACTGACCCTATATTATAGCCTGGTTCATGTGACACTTGGTGGAGATACTTATCCAGTATTCCTTTGAAGACTTTTACACTTGTCCCAACAGTGTTTCTTATATTTTATGGTAAGTTGTTAAATAGTATGGGGCCACGGATGTCGATACAATGTTTTTTTTTATTATGCCCGCTGTTTCCCTGCTTTTCACTGTTTATTTACACACTCTCATATCTCTCAGTCCAGTATGTTATGGCAGTGTGCAGATTTGGGACTAAATCCTTAAGTACTCTCCACGTATATTTTATCATATATATCTCCGCTCCAGCGAGTACATATTTAGGAGTCTGAGGTTTTATTGGCTATATGCGGGTCGTAAATGACCTCTGTACCCGATCACCCGAGTCATACACCTGTGACCAGTATGAGAGTTCCAAGCTTGCAGCTCAGCCCGAGTCTGTACCTCCCTGCTAGTCACCTGATCAACTAAGCTGTTAGTGCTAGTGAAAACAACTTTTATTACAGTGCCATTCATATTACAATGTAAGTACCTCACGATTCCTCAAAATTGGACTAGTGGCATGCAGATGCCAATGAAACTGACTGGCACCAGCACACCTGACTGAGAAAGTGCCACACACCACGCTAGAAAATATTGGGTCACACACCAACCATTTTACCCGAGGTCACAATGACAAAATGGAATATTGTGCCAGTGGTGAGAAACTGAGTTTGTGAGGTAAGTATAGAGTCAAACGTAAAAGTACACGCAGATAATGTTGCATGCTACATACCAACTATCAATCTCATGAGTGGGAAACTGAAGGCCGTTAAAGGTTTTGCACTCTTACATACAGGGTTGCTAGTCTTTGCCTTCTGTCTCGAACACTTAGGCGGAAACGTAAATCTTACACAAACTTGTACTTACATTCAGGATACACATACCTCGACTTTCCTCTGTGTTTCCCAATAGTTCTGAATCCTGTAATATTTCCTTGCCAAACCGGGAGGCTTGGTCTGAGACTTGGCCGTGGGCAAGATAATCCCAGAATCAATAACTGATCATACGTATATTTACTTCCCACAGTGTTTCTTAATACTTCTTATTCCTTTATAGTTTCCTCTGAAGAATATGACACTTGTGCAACACTTGAGAATCTTTACGGAGAAAACGTTTTACCAGCCGGTGATTTCTCCAGTGCAATACAGAGAAGAGGGTGGAATATGAGGAGGAGTTTGAGGTAACCAGTCCCCCCCAGCCTGGATGAGTTCAGTCCGCCAATCTTCTCAATTTAGGAGACGTGATGCAAGACCGGGCAGCGATGATCCTGATAAACACTAAGTAGGTAGTCACTGACTGCCTCTCTTCTCCTTACATTCACTACACCCAAAATTAAATTCTAAAACACGAGGTAAAAGAGAATAATAAAAGAGAACAATAAAACAGATCGCGCGCTGGTTGTATCACGCTCAGATTTTCTGAAACGCAATTTATAAACTGGATTCGGAAAACTAATATTGAGAGGATCTCTACAAATAACACTGAAATCAATCGAGTGAAATAACTGTGTATAAAAAAGCAGAAACATGTTCACGGAGACGTAATGCACCAAAAGAGGAAGCATGGTACTTTAGATCAGTTGATTTAGGCATCTGCAGGCGGCACGAACAGCCTGAGTGATCAGTTGAACACCCAGGGGACGGGAGAGTTGTACATTCCATCCAGCTGATGCACAATCCTCTATGTCCAAGTGAACGACCATTTGCTAGCAACTCTCTCTCTCTCTCTCTCTCTCTCTCTCTCTCTTCACCACCCAGAACAGACAAGTCTGACCTTTCATATTACAATTTTTACACTACATCAATTTTATATGCCATTATTGAATAATACCTTGTTGCAGGGACGAGCAAGGGGAGAGAGAGAGAGAGAGAGAGAGAGAGAGAGAGAGAGAGAGAGAGAGAGAGAGAGAGAGAGTGTGTGTGTGTGTGTTCCTGTGACTGCCTGCAACGGTTTCCAGGGCTCTTGTGTCCTTGTAGCCCGGCCTGGTCAACCAGGCTGTTGCTACTAGCTTCCCCAACACCCCACTGAACCATCACGACCAGCAGAACAATGTTCCTGGTTTTCTCTCCGTGTGTTTACTTAGCTGAGATTGCAGGGGTCGAATCTAAGCTTTTGTTCAAATTCCTAAACTTGATAATCCCCTCATACCTATTCTTAAAACTATGTATGGTGTTTGCCCGCATCACGTGTTTACCTAACTGCACAGAGGTCTGCGAACTTTTTTGGGTATCACCCCCAAAAAAAATTATGTACAGGGAAATTACGCACTAGACTTGAAAGTCCACAGAATCTGGAAAACACAAAGAGCATTCAAAATCTATTTCTGTGAAGTAATAATTGAAGAACTCTTCCTGGTTTGCCCTTTTCTTATTTGATGCCATCTGAAGGGTAAAAGTGAAAATTATTGAAAAACAGATGGATAATACGATCTTAGCATATTATATAACTTCAACATTGTTATTCATAAACACCGGGATACAAAAACGGAATCACGAAAATATAAAAGAAAACCACCAAACATTTATATTACATGAGAACTTTTAAATATCTATAAATGGAATCAAATTCTAATATTACATTGTACACTCCTAATAGTTATGACAAATCACAAAACACTACCTTACCTTGGTGGTCAAAGTCGTAAACCTACTAACATAAACAATACACTTATTTTGAGTGCGAGAAGAGAGTATTATTGATAGTGAGATAGGACACTAGGTCACTGGTGTGGAGAATGGGACGTGGTTGTGGCGCGGCTCCCAGTCAATGTTGATACTCGTGGTGTTGCCGGTCGCTGCACTCCTTTCCCGTTTTACATTAAACAAATAACCCGCACATGGCAGAGAAGCTTACTACGACATTTCGGTACGAAACGTCGTGGGTTATTTGTGTATTATTCCAGTCACGGTATTGTGCCTTTATGTTCTTCCGCTTTACATTATTGCCAACTTAAGAAATGGTCCCTACAAATTAATTTTTAATTTTATTAAGAAACTAAAAATTATTTGTTTGAAAAAATTCCTTTCATAATTTGCCTCGATTAAATAATAATTTTTGTTCAATTTTATATGTTTATTGAGCTTTCATTACCAAAAACTCCAGCTGTGGGTCATCGTATGACCCAGACCCGCGTCAGGAAACACTAGTCCTGTTTCCCGACAAACATTATACCTACCAACCTTCATTACCCCGAGATTTTCATTTTTTACCTTATTTGGGGTAATTTACCCCGGTTCCCCGACCTCTGAGTCCTAACACCTTCCACTTATTACCCTGAAACTGCGGCCGAAAAAAAAACAAAAATTCCCGATGGCTTATCTAACTAGCTGCCAATAATACCCCACTGCCACCATCATCACTATTATTACTACCATTACTATTATCATTATCTGAAGGCTGGGACAGCAGCTTCAAATGAGGTTTGTGTAATACAAACTTGAAAAATACTACATCACCTCAAGTGCAGTAGGATAGCGAATCCCGTAATAAGATTCAATATACTACGTGGCACAGTCTCTCATTTTCGGGGTACTACCCTGATGATTAAAACACATGTGCAACATTTTTACTGTTGAAACGTTTCGCCTACTCAGTAGGCTTCTTCATTCAAATACTACTGGTTTAGTAGTGAAATGAAGATGAGGTGGTGAGTCCCTCAGCCTGGAGGTGAACTCTTCTCCAGGCTGAGGGACTCACCACCTCAAATACTATTTCTCCAAGGTTGATGGACTGATTACATCACCTTCATTTCACTACTACACTGCTGCCTCTGTATTTGACTGAAGAAGACTACTGTGTAAGCGAAACGTTTCAACAATAAAAATAGCTAACTGTTGCATGTATCAAGCATCAACTTATCGGTATTTTACACCATTTTCAACATAACGAGTACTACTCTCCTGTCAAATGAAAGTGAAATATAAGAAATTCTTTGCACTCTGGCAGGATTGCTGATTTGTTCTGTCTCGTGAATACGTAAGATGACAGGTATATCTTACAAACTTCTACTTACATTTGGTGTACTCATACCTTTGCTTTCCTATGAACTTCTTAATAGTTCTTAATCCGGAAATATTTGCTTTTCAACCAAGCAGACCTTGACTTGACTTGCCGTAGGAAAGATAATCCCCAGAACCGGTAATATTTATTTTCCAACCCAGCAGACCTGGCCCTGACCGAAGATAATCCCCAGAACCACTGACAAATACCCCCACCAACACTCGTCTCTACAACTGGCACGGATACGCACGATGAACCAACTGTTATATTTTCCCAGCAGTTCGAAGAGCAGGTTTATAAAATCGAATACCATCTGGTGAATCTTGCAAAAACAGCCACATACATTCTCTTGCTTAGTGATTTCAATTTAACACTTGTAAAAATGGAAGAATGTAACAAATGCTGTACCAATAGAAAATCCAAGACAGTACGAAAGAACAGTCTTCTACAAACTAATTTAAACTGATGAATACAACTTAAGCCACCAAATAGAGGACCAGATAAGACTAGAAAATATTCTTGACCTTAAATTTATAAATAATGAGGATCTAGTGCTGAATATGACGAGTATCGAATACAGCAAAACCCTAAATGAAGTTCAGACCTTCATACACACTGGTCTTGAGCAACAACACAAACACTCATGAG
This sequence comes from Cherax destructor, assembly GCA_009830355.1. Lineage (NCBI taxonomy): Eukaryota > Metazoa > Arthropoda > Malacostraca > Decapoda > Parastacidae > Cherax > Cherax destructor. The sequence goes on along the minus strand of WNWK01003102.1, from coordinate 24,896 downwards.
GATGTACTCAACAAATTCAACTTCAATAATAAATGAATTAACCCGGATCAAGTAAATGATGACCTTACTGAAATATTCTAGGAAGACGGTATGAATAACATGAATTTAAACCAGCGTTCCGCCAGGATGACTTCAATGGCACTAGAAGTGTGATCCAGACTAATACCGTTAAGAAAGAGGCGGTGGTGATCCCAGAAATCCTGTTCAGATAACTTCAAGTATCTCAAACAGCTTGTCACTATCCATTCTCTACTATCCTCTCAATAATTGTTGTTCGTCTCCTCTGATTCTCATTTCTTTTAGTGATATTTGAGTTCCTTCAGTCTATCACAGTCAAGGCCTCTCACTCACTTCCGGTATCAATCTCACTCACAAGCTTCGAATTATTTTAATGTGTGTATATATGAATATGTATGGAATGTGTATATATATATTATTGTGTGTGTGTCGAATAGGTAAAACTTGCAATTTTGGCTTAAATAGCAACGCTCGTCTTGCCGAATAAGGCAAGCGAAAATTTGTGTATGCAATAATTCCGCAAAAATCATTCTGAACCTAACGAAAAAAATACATTTCATTGTGTTTGTTTATTATTAAATTATTATAAACTTATCTAAAATATATTTAGTTGTATTAGACTAAATTAAATTGCGCTTGTTATAATAGGGTTAGGTAAGTTTCCTAAGGTTCTTCTGGTTCAAAATTATTAATTTTTACATTAACATAAATTAAAAAAAATATTTCTTTTAACATGTAAGAGAAAACTTTAGAGAGGACTTAATTTTAAACGAGTTCTTGCTAATTGACTAATTTTATAAATTCGGCACTACATATATATATATATATATATATATATATATATATATATATATATATATATATATATATATATATATATATATATATATATATGGAAATTTAAAGATGAGACTAACGTATGAAGTGCATAATACTCTAAATGATCCCGGTAATTCTTACACAGTTTGATTACTTTCAATATGGTCAGGGAATCGCCAGCAGCAACAGCCTGACTGACCAGGCAAGTACCAGACGAGTCTGGCCAAGCGCCGGGCTCTGGAAGCAGGAAAATTCTGGAAACTCAAAGATTTAGCAAAGAACGCCATGTAGTGCCTTTGACAAGCTTGCATTAACCTATGTAATAGTTACTCCCAGATCCTGCTCCTTGTACAGTCTCTTCCGAGGCTGTATTCCGTGTCCGGTCCTTTCACTAGCACCCCTATTACTTCGCACTTATTAGTTTTGAACCCTAGTAGCCACTTTTATAATCACGATTGCGGAATATTTAAGCCATCTTGGAGCGTCATCCTCTCCTCTCTGGTCGTGTGCGTGCGATACCGCGCTTGTCTCACACAAAATGATAATAGTTCCAAACAAAGAAGCAGCTGTCCTTAATTTTATTATTACTATTGTTAGTAGAGGAGTGGGCGTGGCTGAGAAAGTTGAAGGACTCGTCCCTCCGTCTGGCTACCACTGGTTCCAACCATTGTCACAGCTGTCAGCCTCCACTCTCAACAATTGCAACACCCTTCTCATATGTCAAGAAAATCCTTTTATGAGACCAAGAACAAACAAAAGAACTCAACAAAGAAATGTAAACACGTGTCAGTAGATATGTATGTGCTCAACTATTTGTGTTTGCTGTGGGTTAAGGGGGGGGAGGGGGTCGAGTCTTAGCTCCTAACAGAACTTACTACTTTCTGGTCTCCTGAATCTTACCATACCCAATCTTGAAGGTGTGTAGCTAATTAGCCACTAACAAATCCTCATACAGTAGAATGAATCTACTATATTAATAATAATAATAATAATAATAATTTCTACAAGTACATAATACAATTTATACAGACCATGGATGACATCAGTGACACACTATATAGAAAGTCCCTTGTTATGCAGAGCATTTCGGGACATTTAGGTTAATTTTGTCCCCAGTATGCGACCCACACCAGTCGGCTAACACTCAGGTACGTACTTACTCCTAGGTGAACAGGGACAGTAGGTGTCCACCCATACCGTGAATCGAACTCCGGACACTCAATGTGTGAGCAAAGTGCACTACCAACCCAACTACGGGAATGCATGTGTTTGTGAAGTATCCATGTTGGTAGCCATGCTTGCAGACCCATAATGTGCACAGTACATGCCAGTATCATCACAATATCTTTCGGTATATTTAAGTTAACCATCTTATCTCGTCTACAATTCAATAAGAAAACGTTAAAGAAAGTTACATATATGAATAAAAATTAAGTACGATTCCTATATTTAATTCACCTTTAAGGTGTCAAGTCAATTAAGTATTGCCATGATAGGAGTGAGAGTGGTCATACTCTGGGAGCCCACCTTGATGCCACACTTTATTAATGACTTTATTTACATACAGGTACACATAAATACGGTTTGCAAAACAACCATAGCTCTAGACCTTTCGTGCTTCAATCAACATACGAAAGGCTTAGAGCTATCATTCAACTTCCCCCGTGGTTGCTTTGCATCTTGTATCGCTTGTTCGTGATTATTGCATAATCAATAGTTACACAAATTATCATATATGTAAATTACCTAGGATAACCCCCCAAAACGTCACACAAAGTGACTTAATACCACTGGGGTCCTTGTCTGCCTGGTGCACAAGGATGTTACTACTAGCGACCTGCATGACCACACAACCATCACAATAACCTGGCTCCTCCAGCACAGTCTGTATGTATTGATTGGCATAGTTTCCTCTTGAAAACTCCCACCTTTGTTCCGGCAATATTTCAGACGCTGATGATAGCACATTATAACGAGGCTTCATAATTAAATGGCTTTACGTGTTTACCAGGTAATTAACTCTTATTTTCAGTGGGTGTAATTACCCAAGTCCCGAAGTTTCTCAACAACACCCTGCCATTATCATTAAATATTTGTAATGACTAAAGCGAGCAGTGGAAATGTTAATTATAATGCTGGGATAATGAGATAATTATAGGGGCGATGACATAAAAAGTGACACTGATGTGTAGAATGGAATTGATCTAAGCGACAACAGTATCCTACACGATTTAGATTACAGAGGCCAAGAAGCCAGTGAACCCAACAACTTGAAGACCAGACACATGTTACAGTAGTCTTTACCTGTCAGAAACCAGGTACTGCACAACCTGAGCATCAGACAACCAGGTACTGCACAACCTGAGCATCAGACAACCAGGTACTGCACAACCTGAGCATCAGACAACCAGGTACTGCACAACCTGAGCATCAGACAACCAGGTACTGCACAACCTGAGCATCAGACAACCAGGTACTGCACAACCTGAGCATCAGACAACCAGGTACTGCACAACCTGAGCATCAGACAACCAGGTACTGCACAACCTGAGCATCAGACAACCACGTACTGCACAACCTGAGCATCAGACAACCACGTACTGCACAACCTGAGCATCAGACAACCACGTACTGCACAACCTGAGCATCAGACAACCAGGTACTGCACAACCTGAGCATCAGACAACCAGGTACTGCACAACCTGAGGGATCAGACAACCAGGTACTGCACAACCTGAGCATCAGACAACAGGTACTGCACAACCTGAGCATCAGACAACCAGGTACTGCACAACCTGAGCATCAGACAACCAGGTACTGCACAACCTGAGCATCAGACAACCAGGTACTGCACAACCTGAGCATCAGACAACCAGGTACTGCACAACCTGAGCATCAGACAACCAGGTACTGCACAACCTGAGCATCAGACAACCAGGTACTGCACAACCTGAGCATCAGACAACCAGGTACTGCACAACCTGAGCATCAGACAACCACGTACTGCACAACCTGAGCATCAGACAACCACGTACTGCACAACCTGAGCATCAGACAACCACGTACTGCACAACCTGAGCATCAGACAACCACGTACTGCACAACCTGAGCATCAGACAACCAGGTACTGCACAACCTGAGCATCAGACAACCAGGTACTGCACAACCTGAGCATCAGACAACCAGGTACTGCACAACCTGAGCATCAGACAACCACGTACTGCACAACCTGAGCATCAGACAACCAGGTACTGCACAACCTGAGCATCAGACAACAACGTACTGCACAACCTGAGCATCAGACAACCAGGTACTGCACAACCTGAGCATCAGACAACCAGGTACTGCATAACCTGAGCATCAGACAACCAGGTACTGCACAACCTGAGCATCAGACAACCACGTACTGCACAACCTGAGCATCAGACAACCACGTACTGCACAACCTGAGCATCAGACACCATACACAACCTACATCAGATATGCTGCAGTACTCGCTACCTTTCAACAACTAGTAGCCTGCACACTTGTACCAACACCTACCTTACAGACAGACAGGTAAATAATTACAGACGGTTGGTAGACAGCAAGCACTCAGGAAGGTACTACCCTCCTGTCAAAACAATGTGAAATGGAAGGCCTGTTAATTTTGTTTGCACTCAAGCAGGATTACTGATACTTTCTTTCCGTCTCGTAAACATGTAAGATAGCAAAAGCTGTTCTTATAAACTTCTATTTACATTTCGTATACATATACCTTTACTTTCCTGCTTGTTTCTTAAAAGTTCTCAATCCTGTATATTTCTTTACAATCTAGGAACCTTGGGCTGAGACCGAACGGTTGGGAAAGATAATACCCATAACCACTATCAGATAAATTAGTAGAGCCAGTCAATAGGAGATAGGCGGGGGACTAAGCGCTGTGAACTGACACCTAGAAACCCAACTAGGCAAGTACACATCATACGGAGTACACCTGCAGGTTACCTATACATAATATTGTATATAGTTTCACAGAAATGTATGATTAGGTCCTGAAGGCCAGAAATTAGTAATGCCGGTCGGTAAGAGTTATGAGACGGAACCAAGAGCTTTGATACGACTCCTACAAGAGCAACTCGGTTAGCACATACACCGACACACGAAGTTAGAAGACTGGGAGTTAGACAAGAGACAATGTCACCTGTGTAGGGAAACTATACAATCATTAAAAAGTTATATGAGGTAAATACAGCATGAAGCCTATCTCTGAGACACACCAAGGTAACACATGCAAGGTAAGCAAACACAAGAATGGACTTCCGGAATTATAACGAACAATTTAAGATTCAGTAAATGTGAAGACAATGACAAGTTGCATAAAATGCTTTCATCGGGACAACGTTTCGCACTGTGTAGCCCTTTATCAAGTCATGAATTAATAAAGTTCTAGATGTTGCCCCAATAAAACTTGTGACTTCCTTCATACATGTCTGCAACAAGCCAATTCATCCAGTACAAGACATAGGTAAATCAGTCCCACAGTACGATGCGCCAACCTAACCTACATTTTATATATATATATAAAACAAAAAAAGAATCTTAACCTTGAAAGGGTCCCCGGAGCCATGAAGGACTAAAGATGCTACATCTTACATCACTGGAAGAACCAAGAACAAAAATAGACGCTCACGACACTCAGTATGGTCAAGGATACTAACACAGTGCACACGCACGCACACACACCACACAATTTTTTTTATATTCAACACATTAGGTACACCCACAGTATGCTGCTACCCTATTCTGTATGATACCTGTAGTCAGTTCTTGGAGCCACCCCTACTCGACCTGGCCTTCTAGTTGATGGCCTGATCAATAAGACTGTTGGTGCCAGCCGCACGCACTCCAACATTCTGGAACACCCGCAGTGCTGCTGCTACTAATTCTATATGATAGCTACATTGTGGGAATGTGGGAACCAATGAGTATTTGAGAAGAAAGTATAGGAGGGAATGGGTGGAGAGCAAGAGGGTTTAGAGAGAACTGTGTTAAGACATAATGGGTTTTGAATCTTGGTCTCTTTACACTAACACAAGTTATCTCTTTGTGCACTTATTTAACCCCCCTGCTTTTTATTTTAGGATTTTGCACTGTCTGCCGAGACTTGCTTTCGTAGGGAGAAGTTTCAGAGTGCAGAGTGTGCAGTGGTTGACAGTGATGTTCAGGTTTCAGTTCGTCTGTGCACTAACATCGATCATATCTAAATAAATAAAACACACCTTTAAATGTGTATATACAGATATAAATCTCTTGGTGCGTATACTGATACACCTTGTTTAGCGTATATAGATACACCTTGTTTAGCGTATATAGATACACCTTGTTTAGCGTATATAGATACACCTTGTTTAGCGTATATAGATACACCTTGTTTAGCGTATATAGATACACCTTGTTTAATGTATATAGATCCACAATGTTTAACGTATATAGATACACCTTGTTTAATGTATATAGATACACAATGTTTAGCGTATATAGATACACCTTGTTTAGCGTATATACATACACCTTGTTTAACGTATATAGATACACTTTGTTTAGCGTATATAGATACACCTTGTTTAATGTATATAGATACACAATGTTTAGCGTATATAGATACACTTTGTTTAGCGTATATACATACCCATTGTTTAGCGTATATACATACACATTTCTCAGTGTAGACTAAGTACACAATTGTATATACACTTTAAGGTAACAACTTGCGATGTTTTAGGTGCAAGGTGGTTAAGTACTGCTTCACACTGGTAATCCACAGTTAAGTACTGCTTCACACTGGTAATCCACAGTTAAGTACTGCTTCACACTGGTAATCCACAGTTAAGTACTGCTTCACACTGGTAATCCACAGTTAAGTACTGCTTCACACTGGTAATCCAGTGAAGTACTGCTTCACACTGGTAATCCACAGTGAAGTACTGCTTCACACTGGTAATCCACAGTGAAGTACTGCTTCACACTGGTAATCCACAGTGAAGTACTGCTTCACACTGGTAATCCACAGTGAAGTACTGCTTCACACTGGTAATCCACAGTGAAGTACTGCTTCACACTGGTAATCCACAGTTAAGTACTGCTTCACACTGGTAATCCACAGTTAAGTACTGCTTCACACTGGTAATCCACAGTTAAGTACTGCTTCACACTGGTAATCCACAGTGAAGTACTGCTTCACACTGGTAATCCACAGTGAATACTGCTTCACACTGGTAATCCACAGTGAAGTACTGCTTCACACTGGTAATCCAACAGTGAATTACTGCTTCACACTGGTAATCACAGTTAAGTACTGCTTCACACTGGTAATCCACAGTAAGTACTGCTTCACACTGGTAATCCACAGTGAAGTACTGCTTCACACTGGTAATCCACAGTAAGTACTGCTTCACACTGGTAATCCACAGTGAAGTACTGCTTCACACTGGTAATCCACAGTGAAGTACTGCTTCACACTGGTAATCCACAGTGAAGTACTGCTTCACACTGGTAATCCACAGTGAAGTACTGCTTCACACTGGTAATCCACAGTGAAGTACTGCTTCACACTGGTAATCCACAGTGAAGTACTGCTTCACACTGGTAATCCACAGTGAAGTACTGCTTCACACTGGTAATCCACAGGAAGTACTGCTCACTGTAACTGAAGTACTGCTTCACACTGGTAATCCACAGTGAAGTACTGCTTCACACTGGTAATCCACAGTGAAGTACTGCTTCACACTGGTAATCCACAGTGAATTACTGCTTCACACTGGTAATCCACAGTGAAGTACTGCTTCACACTGGTAATCCACAGTGAAGTACTGCTTCACACTGGTAATCCACAGTGAAGTACTGCTTCACACTGGTAATCCACAGTGAAGTACTGCTTCACACTGGTAATCCACAGTGAAGTACTGCTTCACACTGGTAATCCACAGTGAAGTACTGCTTCACACTGGTAATCCACAGTGAAGTACTGCTTCACACTGGTAATCCACAGTGAAGTACTGCTTCACACTGGTAATCCACAGTTAAGTACTGCTTCACACTGGTAATCCACAGTTAAGTACTGCTTCACACTGGTAATCCACAATGTTCTTCTACCACTAAAGACAATAATATGTTTTAATGGTTCCAAGAATCATGGCCCCCGCGGCCCGGTCTGGAAACATATTACAAGAATAAACACTATTAAGCAACTCACTGAAGTAAATGTGTATAATGAATGTAAGTAGATGTTTGTATGATTTACCTGTCATCTTGCATGTTCACAAAGTGCAACAACCTTGCCAGAGTACAAATATGCTTCCAGTTTCACACTTATGATAAGCTCTAATTACGTCAGATTATTCAGAAAAGTAGATATATTTCAATCATGGGAAAGTGCTTAACGATGCGTAGGGATCATTAAGCACCTAGGAAATGTGAGCTAATCCAAGTTTAACCAACCTTTGATATACCTTTGATGAGTTTCGAGTTTTTTTTTTTTTTTTTTACTCCCGGAGCTTGGCCATGGGCCAGGCTCGTCTGGTGTTTGCTTGGTCAACCAGGCTGTTGCTGCTTGGGCCTGCTGCCACACATATCCATCACAGCCTGGTTGATCTGGCAACTTGTGAAAGGTAGGTGTAGTTCCTTGGATCAAGGGATCATGAATCATTTCAAAGCATCGCCTATAAGGACGAGGTAAGAGAGACCAAACATACAGTATATACAAGACTATCACCTCCAGCACTATATCCTCCATCACAGGGAAATTCCACCCCGACTGACTCTTCCGGACTATTTATAACGTATTGAGACACTACTCAATTGGTGTCAGTTCCGCTATCGTCCACTGCGTCGCAATGCTGCTGACGTCTTAAGTTTCGATGACGTAGTAGATGCAATAAGGGGAATGAGTGTCTTTTAAAACACCAGTTTTGATCTTGTAATGTAACCTGTTGGTAAGGTCTCGTTCAGCTTGACCTTGTAATGTAACCTGTTGGTAAGGTCTCGTTCAGCTTGACCTTGTAATGTAACCTGTTGGTAAGGTCTCGTTCAGCTTGACCTTGTAATGTAACCTGTTGGTAAGGTCTCGTTCAGCTTGACCTTGTCATGCTGGTAATGACGTCTTTTCATCTACCATTTCGTAATTGTTATTAATGGTTTCGTTAATGTTCGTTTTTCAGCTCTAAGGTTTCACATATTTTCGGCAAAATTCGTGTAGGTTATCTCTGCTGCATGACAAGTGGTGTAAATGCAGAGAATACATTATATTATATATATATATATATATATATATATATATATATATATATATATATATATACATACATACATGATGAATGCTGCAACACTCAAGCATATTGTTGACGGTGGATTAACTAGTTAACTATAAAAACATTAGAATGGAGCAAGACTGTAGCAGGCCTACTGGCCCATACAACCATTCAGACCTACATAAGAACATAATCATGGAGGTACTGTGTCTTCTACGCAGATATACTGTACTTGGTTAATGGACTGAACACATCGACTCAAGGCTGAGACTGATTATCCCAGACTCCTGCTCACTCTTCTCTGTTTTGGACTGAAGAAAGCCACTGGGTGGCGAAAAGTTTCCAGAATAAAGATACCAAATGTTGCCCAAGTGTCTCAAATTACCAACCTGTCGGCTTTGTAAGCCATTTATACAAATACAGGCACTCTGATGTGCTGCACGGCACCATGGTCCCTCACAGGACGAGTGCCACTGCCCAATAAATCCTCCCGTGGGAAAAAATCAAAATCTTTTAATCATTTGTTCTATGTCATTTATGCTTCAGTTAATGTTGAAAATGTTATTGTCATTGTCACATACTTGATGACAGACATAATCGTTCTTCTTTTCATTTGTTATCTTAACATAAACCTTCAGAAAACACTTCAAATATTTATCTTGTCCTTGATTTGTAAATTCCCAGAGCTAACCTTGTCTTAGGCGTGTTGAAGGTCAAGGTGGCTGAGATCACCTGCCTACCTGTCCGCCAAGATGACGTCATTAAGGAACAAGCGCGCGCGCACACGCACGCACGCGTACACACTGGAGGACAGGAGAGATAGGGGGGACATGATAACGACATATAAAATACTGAGAGGAATTGATAAGGTGGACAGAGACAGAATGTTCCAGAGATGGGACACAGCAACAAGGGAACACAGTTGGAAGTTGAAGGCTCAGATGAATCACAGGGATGTTAGGAAATATTTCTTCAGTCACAGAGTTGTCGAGAAGTGGAATAGTTTGGGAAGCGATGTAGTGGCAGCAGGTTCCATTCTTAGCTTTAAGAATAGGTATGATAAAGCTCATGGCGCAAGGAGTGATCCAGTAGCGGCCAGGAGCTATGACTCGACCCCTGCAACCACAACTAGGTGAGTACAGGAGCAGGAGTTATGACTCGACCCCTGCAACCACAACTAGGTGAGTACACAGTTTAAATTAAGAGGTCCAAGATCAAGGGGACACAGGTGGAATCCAAAAACAAAGATGGGCCACAGGGATAGTAGGAAAATATATTTTTTTTTTACTCAGGTTGTTGAAAAGTGAAATACCTTGGAGGAGGCAGTTGTAGAAGCAGACTCATTACACAGCTTAAAGAGAAGATACGATAAGGCACAAGAGGCAAGAAGCCAGTGATGCCAATAAGGCTGAGTGAGGAGCTAAGTCTCGAACCCCACAAACACAATTAGGTGGTGGAGGTGAATTTTCTACGTCGCTTCCAATACAAATTCAATAATTCTAAGAGCCTAGAATACACAAAACTGTTGACAGTGATAAATAGGCAAGACTAGACTGGTTAGGGACAGACTGAGATACGGGAGTCAAGGAACATTGATGGCAGCCTACCAGTGATATACCTGTGACCGTTCTCCAGAGTTTTCCTACTCCAGCAGCCTGGCATACATCACCCACAGGATGATGAGTAAGACATGTGCAACAGTTGGGTGGGTATCCTTATTGCTGAAACGCTTCGCCTACACGGTAGGCTTCTTCAGTCAAATACAAAGTAAAGGTTGAAGGAAGCAAAAGTGACTAGGTAAAGATGATGTAATCAGTCCATCAACCTTGTAGATATAGTTGGAAGTTGTCAGTACCTCAGCTGAGCTACTGAATAGAATGGAGAGAGAGAGAGAGAGAGAGAGAGAGAGAGAGAGAGAGAGAGAGAGAGAGAGAGAGAGAGAGAGAGAGGAGAGAGAGAGAGAGAGAGAGAGAGGAGAGAGAGAGGAGGGGGAGAGAGGAGAGAGGAGAGAGAGGAGAGAGGAGAGAGAGAGGAGAGAGAGAGAGAGAGAGAGAGAGAGAGAGAGAGAGAGAGAGAGAGAGAGAGAGAGAGAGAGAGAGAGGAGAGAGAGGAGAGAGAGGAGAGAGAGGAGAGAGGAGAGAGAGAGAGAGAGAGAGAGAGAGAAACACACCGCGTTACAAGACATACGAACACCGAGGTCAGGCTGAGGAAAAAAACACAGGTCAAAGATAAGGTCAGGTGGTGGCCAGAGGCAGAGGACAAGGTATTGTGTTTATTGTATGAGTGACGGATACCGTGAGCGATGGCTCTAGCAAACATTACATTGTTGTCTATGATGGTGTTGCTGGGGTGGATCATGGCTGCTTGCAAAATTCTTTGTGAATGTTGTGCTCTCCCCCAGTTGCATGGACTTGTGTGTATCCACATGCTCCTGCCCTACCATCCACAGTATGGATACTGGGTGAACAATAAACAAGCCACTACTCTCCATAGGATGGATATGAGGTGAACTAGCTACTTTCCACAGGATGGATATGGGGTGAACTAGCTACTTTCCACAGGATGGATATAGGGTGAACTAGCCACTACTGTCCATAGGATGGATATGGGGTGAACTAGCTACTTTCCACAGGATGGATATGGGGTGAACTAGCTACTTTCCACAGGATGGATATGGGGTGAACTAGCTACTTTCCACAGTATGGATATGGGGTGAACTAGCTACTTTCCACAGGATGGATATGGGGTGAACTAGCTACTTTCCACAGGATGGATATAGGGTGAACTAGCCACTACTGTCCATAGGATGGATATGGGGTGAACTAGCTACTTTCCACGGGATATATATAGGGTGAACTAGCCACTACTGTCCATAGGATGGATATGGGGTGAACTAGCTACTTTCCACAGGATGGATATGGGGTGAACTAGCTACTTTCCACAGGATGGATATGGGGTGAACTAGCTACTGTCCACAGGATGGATATGGGGTGAATAAACTAGCCACTACCGTCCACAGGGCAGATATAGGGTGAACTAGCTACTGTCCACAGGATGGATATGGGTGAACTAGCTACTGTCCACAGGATGGATATGGGGTGAACTAGCCACTACCGTCCACAGGGCAGATATGGGATGAACTAGCCACTACCGTCCACAGGATGGATATGGGGTGAACTAGCCACTACTGTCCACAGGGCAGATATGGGGTGAACTAGCTACTGTCCACAGGATGGATATGGGGTGAACTAGCCACTACTGTCCACAGGGCAGATATGGGGTGAACTAGCTACTGTCCACAGGATGGATATGGGGTGAACTAGCCACTACTGTCCACAGGGCAGATATGGTGAACTAGCCACTACTGTCCACAGGGCAGATATGGGGTGAACTAGCCACTACCGTCCACAGGGCAGATATGGGGTGAACTAGCCACTACCGTCCACAGGGCAGATATGGGGTGAACTAGCCACTACCGTCCACAGGGCAGATATGGGTGAACTAGCCACTACCGTCCACAGGGCAGATATGGGGTGAACTAGCCACTACCGTCCACAGGGCAGATATGGGGTGAACTAGCCACTACCGTCCACAGGGCAGATATGGGGTGAACTAGCCACTACCGTCCACAGGGCAGATATGGGGTGAACTAGCCACTACCGTCCACAGGGCAGATATGGGGTACACAGTAAAGTAGCCGCTTCAGGGGCAAAACCTAAAATCTAATGTGCCCCAGTCCATGATGTAAGACTGTGGGCAGCGATGAGCTACGCATGCGTTATAATGGTGGTATGATGTACGAACGTGGGTAGCGATGAGCTACGCATGCCTTATAATGGTGTTATGATGTAAGAAGGTGGGTAGCGATGAGCTACGCATGCGTTATTGGTGTTATCCATCTCGCAGGCGTATCAACTAGGATGTTGCCAGCCATCTTATTTCTTGGATGGAGACCGAATTATCAGTGGGTTCCTTCCCTTCAAGGTGAATTTATAGTCCACTCCACATATCGCACTAACACTTTATATTAGCTGTGTCATGTATAGTTGTTAGTTAATGTAGATGTACATTAGTCCCCCACTTGTTGCTGAGAGGTAAGCTAGTGTCTATCTACAAGGAGAGGAAGCAAGCAAGAAGGCTTGTGTGCACGAGAGAGAGAGAGAGAGAGAGAGAGAGAGAGAGAGAGAGAGAGAGAGAGAGAAAGCTGGCTAAGTCTAGTACTGAAATGCCAGTAAGAAATAACTAACTGCATTAATTATTTATAATTATATGTACAGACCATGTTATTAAGATATAATATATGCGTGTGTAAGCGTGTACAAACACACGCATACACGAACCCTCGCTTACACACGCTTATGTGCGACTTTATTCCAAGCAAAATAATGTTCAACGAGGGCAAATTTCAGCTACGCAGTTACCTGAAGACGATTACGGGAATCCCTGCCCCCCCTGTGGCCTGATCCCAATCTAGGCTTCCAGGTCAACCAGGCTGTCGGTGCTAGCTGCATTTAGTTCAACGTATGCACACCATAGCCTGATTGATCAGGAACTAACTTAAAGAACCAATCAAGCTCCCTCTTGAAGACAGGTAGAGGTGTACTGGTAATTCCCATTATGTATAAAGGTAAATGGCACTGAAGAGTCTTGGCCCCATTACTCTTATTGAGTTCTATTTGTGTACTCACTGAACCCCTGATTTTCACTAAGTATCCTGCACCGTCTGGCAAGCCTCTTGCTACCCTAGAGTAATTTCGGGACCAATCTCCCAAGAAACTAAATTATGATGCATCTTTTTCTCGCTTGAGTTCCAATGAGTACAGATGAAGGAACTTGAAGTATTTCCAATAATTTAGGTGCTTGACTAAATTTTTAAGTGCATTTATAAGTACATTCCCAGATCTGCGATTACACCTGCCTTAAAAGGGCATGTTAGTGTGCAGCAATGAAGCAATATTGCAGTGTAGGGAGAATAAATGACTTAGAGAGTATCATTAGTTACAGATCTCTTGCTCTAAAAGTGCCATTTATCAAGCCTATGTAGTGTATACATTATCAAAAAATAAACCTGGAACGGAGTACAAAACACAGTCATATATTTTGCCAGAGTGCAAAAAGTTTAACAGGCTTCCCTTTTACAATTGTATGACTGGAGTATATATAGTACCTCACTAATGGCTGCTATCTACCAACTACACACACAATATACAAGAAATATACCCGTTAGCCGGACCTGCAACCAGTCATCTGACAGCTTGGTTCACCAGGCTATTAGTGCTAGCAGCCAGCAGGGCCACACTGCCAGTAAACTTGACTTTTAACACCAACACACAATAATACACAGCCCCATCCCTTCTCCAGCCATCATCTGGCGCTGCCATGGTATCGTGAACTACTGGAATGAAAGAAAGAAATCCTGCGTCTCTCTCATGAATTATACAACTCTACTAATGCTACGAACAAAAACATTCTATCTCCTCAACCATCTCAACAAGCAACACACAATCACTGGATTTACAATGTGAAGTTTTGAATTGTTATTATTTATATATATTGTACATGTCTGCGCCCCTGGCTCCACGGAATACAGGCACGTTGCTAAACATGCAACATCATATCAATTTCATTAGTACCGAACTGGTGTTAGTTTCCCAGCTACTATTTTGGGTCGTCAATTGTATATGAATGCATGCATATTCATTCGTTTTCTCCCGAACCTAGTTACCTCCCTCACTCCCACAGAGAAACAGGACACAATACACCTCGGTGTGAAGGCTAAGCAGTATAAGACCTCAGGTACAGCCATCCCGTCGCAATAAAGCCGAATAAAACTACAGTCGCAAACATTATTTGGCAGGTGCATAGAAAGTGTGTAGGACAACCCCACCAAAATAATCCTGAACAAATATTCTTGAGAAATAAAGAGGCAATATAAGTTCACTTACCAATGAGTTGTAGGCAAGACCACTGGGACCACTAGGTATCTTTAAGGAAGACCACTGGGACCACTAGGTATCTTTAAGCAAGACCACTGGGACCACTAGGTATCTTTAAGCAAGACCACTGGGACCACTAGGTATCCTTAAGCAAGACCACTGGGACCACTAGGTATCCTTAAGCAAGACCACTGGAACCACTAGGTATCTTTAAGCAAGACCACTGGGACCACTAAGTATCCTTAAGCAAGACCACTGGGACCACTAGGTATCTTTAAGACCACTGGGACCACTAGGTATCCTTAAGCAAGACCACTGGGACCACTAGTTATCTTTAAGTAAGACCACTGGGACCACTAGGTATCTTTAAGCAAGACCACTGGGTATCTTTCTGAAGTTCCGGGTATCTCTGCCAACAATTCGGTCTAAGACCAGCACTCATAACTTGGAAGAAGAAAAAAAATTACTAAGGATTGCAGAGGAATGGAGATTTTGATATTTTTAATATGAAGCGCTAAACTCATGTGGGTTTAGTTACTAAGGCTAAGGAGTTGTGGAGACTTGAACCTCCGTCGACTAATAACTAGACATACACGCTAATAACGCAACAAGTCTTTTCTTATTGAGAAATGTAAACATGTGCGTATTGGATTTAAAAATATGATTGTAACATTTACCTCTCATCTTACCTCTTCCATAAACAAAAGTCAGTAATCCTGCTAGAGTTAAAAACGTTTAACAAGCTTCGGTTTCCTACTATTTCACACTGTTTCCATCAGGCCAGCAAGCGGGAGGACTATTTTGGGACTGGACCAAGGGAGGGGGGGAGGTGATCCCCGGAAGAATCTTCAGGTAACTAATTCTCGCTCCAAGACTAATAACCGTGCACATTCGAACGTTTCCCGGAGCTGTGCAGTCACTGCTTTACCAGATGTACCTGTGATCGATTTATAGTCTTTCTACCTCCGGAACCTGGCTGATGCTTGCCTGGTCAACCAGGCTGTTGCTGTTAGCAATCTGCTGGCTCACATATTCACCACAGCCTGGTTGATCTAGCACTTGGAGACACTAGTCGAGTTTCCTCTTAAAATTTCTACACTTGTTCTAGATATATTTCTGCTATCTTCTGGTAGAATGTTGAATCGTCTGTACTAATAGATGTTGTGCCCAAGGCGCCAATACCTCTCACTTGGTTCAGTTTACATTTATTCTCACGTCTCTCACTCCAGTATGTTGATATGCAAGTGTGTAGGTTTGGGACCAACGTCTCAAGTGTTTTACATGTACAGTATGTATTATGTATCTTTCTCTTTGGGACCAACGTCTTAAGTATTTTTCATGTTCAGTATGTATTATTATGTATCTCTTTCTCTCTCCTCTACTTCAGTGTATTCACAACTTTCAGGAGTTCCAGTAGCTGAAATGCTATATTGCCTTATGAGAGCACAACTATATCTGTGCCGGCTCTGATATCTGCCTTACCCTGAATGGTGCCGTCAACACCGAACAGTACTCAGACGAGAGAGCACAAGTGATCTGAATATCATCAACAATATTTCCCTTGTTTTGAAATTTCTCATTATCAACACCAACATCTGTCTAGCATCCCAACATTTATGCCTTATTGTGTTCTCTATGCGAAAGGTCAGCTGACATTATTACACAAATGTCCATCACCTGTTCTTTTCGTTTAATTTGGTAAGTAGATCATCATACATAGCAGCATATGTGTAGAAAACCTAGGATAACCCAAAAAAGTCAGACAGAGTGACTTATTTCCATTGGGGTCCATTAACTTATTTCCATTACCTTTACCTTTGATATACCTTTGAAGAGTTTCGAGAGTATCTACTCTCTGAGCCCGGCCATGGGCCAGGCTCGTCTGGTGCTTGCCTGGTCAACCAGGCTGTTGCTGCTGGAGGCCCGCTGCCCCACATATCCATCACAGCCTGGTTGATCTGGCACCTGGTGAAGATATTTGTCCAGTTTCCTCTTGAAGGCTTCTACACTGGTTCCAGCCGTGTTTCGGATATCTTCTGGTAAGATGTTGAATAGTCTGGGACCCCGGATGTTAATACAGTGCTCCCGTATTGTCCCCACCGCACCCCTGCTCCTCACTGGGTTTATTTTACACTTTCTCCCATATCTCTCACTCCAGTATGTTGTTATGGCAGTGTGCAGATTTGGGACCAGGCCCTCAAGTACTTTCCATGTATATATTATCATGTATCTCTCTCTCCTCCGCTCCAATGAGTACATGTTCAAGACTTGAAGGCGTTCCCAATAATTTAGATGTTTCAATGGCTCAATGTGAGCCGTAAACGATCTCTGGATTTGTTCCAGCTCTGCTATTTCTCCTGCCCTGAACGGGGCCGTCAGCACTGAGCAGTATTCTAAGTGAGGGAGCACTAGCGATTTGAATAGTGTCACCATCGGCATTATTTCCCTTGTTTTGAAAGTTCTCAATACCCACCCCGTCATCTTCCTGGCTGTTGTGATCTTTGTCTTGTTATGGTCTTTAAACGACAGATCAGCAGACATAATTATTCCCAAGTCCTTTACGTGTTCCTTTCGTTCTATGTGGTGACCCTCTTGCGTTTTGTATATAGTGTTCCTTTTGAGTTCTTCATTTTTTCCATACCTAAGCAGCTGAAACTTATCACCATGTTGTTCTCCACTGCCCATTGGAAGACCCTGCTTATGTCCTCCTGTAATTTTTCAGTGTCCTCTACCGTAGTGACTTTCATGCTTATTTTAGTGTCATCTGCAAATGATGATACAAAAGTGTGCTGGGTGTTTTTATCTGTCTGCTATGAGGATGAGAAACAGCAGAGGTGCTAGGACAGTGCCTTGGGGCACTGAGGTTTTGACCTCGCTGATGCTGGATCTTGCCCTGTTCACTACTACTTTTTGTGTTCTTTGTGTTAGGAACTCAAAATCCATCTGCCTACCTTCCCGTAATGCCTATAGCCCTCATTTTGTGCGCTATCACTCCATGATCGCATTTGTCAAACGCCTTGCAAAATCTGTGTAAATCACATCTGCGTTTTGGTCGTCCTCCAATGCCTCCGTAATTCTGTCATAATGGTTCAGCAGCTGTGACAGGCATGATCGACCCGCTCTAAAGCAATGCTGGTTCGGGTTATGTTGGTTGTGCTGGTCCATGAACTTTGTAATCTGCCGTCTCATCACTCTTTCAAAGATTTTTATGATGTGAGAAGTGAGGGCTACTGGTCTGTAATTTTTAGCTAGTGCTCTACTACCTCCCTTATGCAAAGGAGCTATGTCTGCACTCTTTAAGGCCTCTGGAATTTCACCTAGATCTAAGCTCTTTCTCCACAGAATACTATTTGCTCTTGCTAATGGTACTTTGCACTGCTTTATAAATAAAGCATTCCATGAATCTGGTCCAGGTGCTGAGTGAGTGGGCATGTTGGCCATTTCTTTTCGAAATCTATGGGATTTGTACTAATGTCGGTTAGGTGGTCTGCGCAGCCTTCTGCTGGAGTGAAAATATTTCTGCATTTTCTACCTTGCTGTCATTTAGTGGGTTGCTGAACACTGACTCATACTGTTCTTTTAGAATTTCACTCATTTCCTGTTCATCGTCCGTATACGAATCTCCTCTCAATAATGGTCCAATTCTACAGGTAGTTCTTAGCTTGGATTTTGCATAGGAGTAGAAATATTTTGGGTTTCTTGCAATATCCTGTATGGCTCTTTGTTCCTTTGTACTTCTTCTGTCAGGTATGACATCTTAAGTTTTTGCTCTAATTCCGTGATCTCTCGGTTAAGGCTATCTCTCTTCTGTTGCAACATAACTGTGTTTTTCAGCAATTCAGTAACCCGTTTTCTTCTCCTGTACCATCTCCTACGCTCTCTCTCTATATCTGATCTTCTTCGGGTTTCCTCAATGGTACGTGTTTCATACATACCTTGTATGCTTCTGTATTCAGCTTCTCTAGGCACTGGTGGGGATTTAGGTGCTCATGTCTGATTCCCATGATATGTCTGATAGCTCTTGGTTTATTTTTCCCAGTCAATTCTATGATTATTAAAATTAAACTTACTGAACATTCCGTCTCTAACATTAGTGTCGCAGTTCCTAACCCTGAGTTAATACTAGTTTGAACTTCTATGATGTTATGATCAGAGTATATTGTTTTTGTAACTGTTATGTCTCTGATTAATTCCTCGTTGTTTGTGAATATCAAATCCAGGGTATTTTCATTTCTAGTGGGATCAATTATCTGTTGGTTTAGTGAGTACTTTTCACAAAGCCTCATTAGTTCCCTGGTATGTGCCTGTTGAGCCAGGGTGCTTCCAGGAGTTATTTCTGGTATAACATTATGGTGCCTCATCTTCCATTTTACATGAGGGAGATTAAAATCTCCAAGGATTAAAATGTTTGGGGTGGGATTCTCTAGCCTATCCAGATAGCTATCTATCTTCTTTAACTGCTCTGTGAATTCCTCCGCAGTTGCTGATGGTGGTTTGTATACTAGGATAATTACTAGATTCTTATTTTCCACTTTAATGCCGAGGATTTCTACTATATCATTCGTAGCGTTCAAAACTTCTGTGCAACAGAGAGTATCTTTATATAGAGTCCTACTCCTCCCTGTGACCTATTAATTCTATCACATCTATACATGTTATAGTTTTCTATCTGAATCTCTCCGTCCAAAACATCCCTTGTATGTGTTTCTGTAAATGCTCCAAACATGGCATTTGCTTCTGATAGGAGTCCACTAACATAACTAACTTTGTCATTTTTATTTGATTTCAGACCCTGAATATTTGCAAATATGAAGCACGAGTTACCATTTGGGATGTTTGGTCTTTCTTTGTGTTTGGTTAGTACCACTGGTGATGTCCTACCTGGTATGGCCCCTGGTGCCCATACCCTGGTTTCTCCAGTACTGACTTTGATTGTTTATACAGCCCTGATGAGCTGGTGCCTGTCTTGTCTTGTCCCACTGTTCTGCCCATCTGTCCCCTCTGTACCATTTCCACCTTTTGTCTCTTTCTTTTATCTGGTTGTTTCTCCTTATATCTAAAAAGATTGCTGTTCTTTTTCATTTTCCCTTTCCCTGCTTTCTCTGTATCGTACTGTTCCCTTTATATGGTGGTCTGGGCAGCTCATGTCATAACATTCTCTGGACTGTGTTGAAGCTTGACACATCACTGGATGAAAGTATCTGCACTCTTTGTTAAACCGACACTTTCCTTTCCTTAACATGTTGGCACATTTTCTGGTGTGTTTATTCCAACAATCTCTGCCATACAGGCACATACCTTTAGCATAGAATCTGCATATGTTTTGGCTGCCTATATTTACTGACTTTGTATTTTCCCAAAGATCTGCAGAAATATCTGCGTTTTTTTCCTCTCTTTCCACTCCTTGGTTTTCCTCGTTATCTGCGCTTTTCTCCTTTGATGACATGGGGCCAACATTTTCCCTGGAAGAGGACTCCTACTATATCTGTATTAGAGGCTATGGCTGTGGTGGCGTCCTTAACCAAAACCGGATGTTCATATGGCTGGGGGCTGGGTCTGGGTCAGTCCTGGGGCTGGGGGCTGAGTTAGCTAATGTTTTTGTCTCCTGTGTTTTTTCCCGTGGATGACTGATTATTTTTGGGTCAATTGTTGTAGACTGGTCATTCTGTGTGTTATACTTTACCCCTTTCTTATCTTCCCAAGTTCTATATATACCGGGGAGACTATTCAATAGTTCCTCTTTTTCTTCATGCTTATTGTTTATTAGCCTCCTGAGTGCTTTCCTGATATCTGTCCATAGTTCCACATCCTTGTTGCATTGGGGTCATATAGTGTTTCTGCACTTCGTGTACCACTGTACCTTTTAAATTTCTCTTTTTCCATATTGAATATCACATTTTATAATGCCCATAGGCTATATCCTCTCATTTTTTTTTCAATGTCTTCTACTGAGGATAATTTCATGCTTATTTTCGTATCGTCAGCAAATGATGATACACGGATGTTGGTCTTTTCCCTCTGAGGACGATAAACAGTACACGCACTAGGACCGTGCCTTGGGGTACTGAGGCTTTTACATTGCTTAGGCTAGATTTCTGTTGTTTACTGCTACTCTCTGTTCTGTTTGTAAAAAAAATAATCTGCCGCCCTTTCCCGTTATACCGAATGACCCTATTTTATGTGCTATCACTGCATGACTGCATTTGTCAAATACCTTCTCAAAATTCGTGTAGGTCACACTGTAATCCACTAGCAAACATTTATTATTTCACCCTCCTCTTCCCCTTCCCTCCCTCCGTTTCTCTCTCTAATCATAACAGATTGTAAATGCAGGAGAGACGAAAAAGTGAATTATAATTATTAAATGATCAAGAGAAAGGGCGTGAGCGGGCACCCCCAGTGTTTAGCAATTATTACTGGTGTAAAACACTAGCCAGGTAGACTACAGGCGCCAGGAAGGAGTGCCTGTTTATCCTGCAAACTACCCTCCATGCCTCTACCAGGGAGGACACGGAGGGAAAAGACAAGGGAAGAGGGAAGGAACAAGGGGTGAAAGGAGAGAAAGGGAGAGTTTGTTACCAGGAATATTGGCGGTGTGGTAGTCACGAAATACTGAAGACTGCTGCGTAGTATTGCACTCTATTGGGCGCTATTAATATAATGTAGTATGTGTGTGTGTGTGTGTGTGTGTGTGTGAGAGAGAGAGAGAGAGAGAGAGAGAGAGAGAGAGAGAGGAGTTTGTAGCATGCCAGACCAGTGAGTAATACGGTCATACCACAGGCTAGTACAAACCTTCTACACATTGTTGACAAGATCGCTCTCAACCCCAACCTCAAGTACCTGTCAAAAATAATATGTAACTTCCCTCCTCCACCATCTCAATCAAAACACCATCCACAGTTATAAAGTAGGCATCATCAAATTCTAGAGGCACAAATCAGTTAAGCCGAGACCAAGAGGTATGATTTGGCTGAAACAAACAAAACTAGCTAGTACCATCCCTTTATTCGCCCATTTCCATCCCACTATCATCCTTCTTTCAAAATATCTGCTTCTCAATCCCATCATAAATTCAATAACAACTCCCCCCATACTGCCAAGTCAATTAAGCCTCCCCTCCCCAATAACACCCACACCAACTCTTAAGAAACCCTCCCAACTCCACCGCATCAATAACTTTCCCCAACCCCAAAGTCCACCCAAATAACCTGCCCTGCACCCACCACTCCAATAACCCCACCAGGCAGACTGCTTTGCCTATATTGGCCAAGACATCTGAAGTAATTTTCCTCTTCAAACTCGTCTTACGACAAGGGGGAAGGGTGGGGAAGGGGGAAGGAGGAACCAGGACGCACGCACCACAACAAAAATGGCAATACTTTGCCTACCAGCTCGTCCTAGCCAACCTATACTGATAACGCCTCGTTTGGAGTTAGTGGTACAAGAGTGCTGGCGCAGGGGTAGTGGAGCAAGGGTCCTGGTGCAGAGGTAGTGGACAAGGGTGCTGATGCAGGGTAATGGAGCAAGGGTGTTGGAGCAAGAGTAGTGGTACAAGGGTGCTGATGTAAGTTACTGAACACCAGTGTTCAGTAACTTACTAGTAGCTACACCAGTGCTCAGTAACACTAAGAGCATACACCAGTGCTCAGTAACTTACTAGTAGCATACAGTGTTCAGTAACTTACTAGCACCATACACCAGTGTTCAGTAACTTACTAGCAGCATACACCAGTGTTTCAAGCCCATCAGCAGAGGCTTTATCAAGCTTATGTTTACCTTATGCCACTTTTGGGGGTCATTGCCCCCAAAGGCGGTGCCAGACCAGACCTCCTGTTTGCTGACCTGATCAAATAGGCTGCTGCTGCTGGCTGAATACAGTCCAACACATGCATCACAATCTGGCTGATCAGGAAATTATGTGAGGATCTTACGAATTTCCCCTTTCTAAGACAGCCAGAGATTTGTTGGTAATTCCCATTATGTAGGAAGGACAGGTGTTGAAAAGTCGAGGCCTTCTGGAAAATTTTATGAAGATTTTGTAATAAAAGTCCAGAAGACATCTGCACATCCCAATATTTGTATGACTATTTCTTTGGTACAGTGCAACGGCATTGAAAATTTATAGTCGATCAGATGAGGAGTTAAATTATAAATGAAGTATCAATTTTCAAGGGCACTAAGGTTTCCCGAGGTACCTACAGGCATCCTGGTGGTTATAGAAAACCATGACATAAGACAAAATGCCGAAGTGGTGGGCGAAGAGTTAGAATGTACAACAGTCAGCAACATTCACAAGTATAATATAGCTACATCACAAGTAATCACACGCAGGTGGCTGCAGCACCTACAAGCAGGATGTGTGAGGTAGGAAGGTAGGTGTGTGTGTGTGTGTGTGTGTGTGTGTGTGTGTGTGTGTGTGTAACGAAACACTTGAAATGTTTCGGCCCCTCCGGGATTGAACCTGGGCCCTCCGTGCGTGAAGCAAGACGCTAGCCACCATGTGTGGAGAGAGAGAAGGGAGAGGAGAGGGAGAGGAGGGAGAGAGAGAGAGAGAGAGAGAGAGGGGGAGAGAGAGAGAGGAGAGGGGGGGAGAGGAGAGAGAGAGAGAGAAGAGGGAGAGAGAGAGAGAGAGAGAGAGAGAGAAACCCTCAATCTATAGAGAATAGTCTCAAAGTGGCGATTCCTGTGAGAGCTGCAGGGTGAAACACCCGCATCAATTGAACACTGTATAACTTGCTGCTCGTCTGTAGGGCCCACTGGACCTGCTACTACTGAAGACATAACGACGTATGTGGCCATGAAATCACTGAGGCAAAAGTCTGATATACACATGCTCAAAATAGCAGCTCAACGTCAGTTGACGGGCAATAGTGCAATGATAATGGTGCAGGAGGTGCTTCTGGCGGTACAATCATACGGGTGGTGGGGAGGGTACTACTCGCCTAGTCTTCACTGAGAGCTATTCGTGACAGCTCCTGATTCCACCTCTTGGGTTGACTGTCATCAACTAAGCCCTGGCTTCCCGGACTGACATACCTACCTTGAAGCTGTGAATGGAGCCTCCAGCTCCATTCACAGCCACCCCAAGAATGTGGGCTGGCTGCTTATCCTGCTCCCCAATACTACGTAGGAAGAGTACCTGGAGTTTACCTGGAGAGAATTCCAGGGGTCAACGCTCCCCGCGGCCCGGTCTGTGACCAGGCCGTTAGATCTAATGGTTATAATCATAACCATATTTTTTAAAAAGATGGACCGGTAAACCAGCGGAAGGCCTCGACCTGATGACCTAAAGCCCCAGCTGCGAATCATCATATGACTAGGACTCCGCGTCAAGAAATACTTGTCCTGTTTCTTGACAAACCTTAAGTAACCTAAGGAAGGAGTGTATTCTGGCACCGCCAGTAGTAACCGTGCAAATGCCAACCGTTCTTTATTATTTTCACTCACCTCGTTGCTACGCTACAGAGCACATTTTTTCTGTGTTGAATATATTATTTTACAAGTTCAAGCAACCTAACTTAATGTTTGTAGGTTTACAGGAAGCTGTAAGATATTAACGCTCAGACTACTGAAGAAAATTAATTTAGTACAGTGGGGATCCTGGAATATACCAGAGGTGTACTCACCTATTTCTGGTTGCAGGGTCGATTCATAGCTCCTGGCCCCGCCTCTTCACTGATTGCTACTAGGTCCCTCTCTCCCTACTCCATGAGCTTTATCAAACCTCGTCTAAAAACATGTATGGTTCCCCTCCCCCTACGTCACTTTCCAGGCTATTCCACTTCCTAAACTCTATATGAAAAATACTTCCCCTCCCTTTACTCATAGGAGTCTT
>WNWK01003101.1:103223-180273 GCA_009830355.1 Cherax destructor | reverse complement strand
AACGTTTTTCAGAATGAATAACCTTCCTATCTTTCCCCCACTCCCGCTGAAACCGACTCCCCCCCTTCCTTTCCCCAAAACCCTTTTCCCCCCTACGCCCCCCCAAATCAAAACCAGGAATGACATTCCACCCCCCCCTTCCACTTCAACAGCCCCCAACGCCTTCACCTTCCACATCAGAAATTTTGACCGCCCGTTTTCTTTTCCACCCCAGCAGCATCTGAGTCGACTCACCCCACTTTTCCACTCAACAACTGAGCGCCCTTTCCTCCCCATTTTTAAACCCCAGAAGGAGTAAATGATTTTTCCACCCCCCTCCCATAAAAGGAACTGAGTGACCTTCCTGCCCCTTCCATGTCAGAGTCATGAATGACCATCCACCCCTCGTCCACATACCAATGAGTGACTTTTCCGCCAGTTAAACAACAGGAATGAGCGACCTTCCTGGTTTCCCCCACCAGCAGCACCCACGAATACCTTTCCCACACCCTTTTAATAGCAACTGCGCGCCCTTTCCCTTCCATCTTCCAACACCCCATGGTACTGAATCGCCCTTAAACCCCCTCTTAATCAGCAATTGAGGCCCATGCCGCCCCCACCAAACCCGAGCGACTCGCCCCCTTCACCAACAGTACGAATCCCCTTTCCCCCTTTTTTTTATAAAAAAGGACTAATGCCCTTCCCCCCTTTTTACAACAAAAGAATGAGGATTTTCCTCCCCACCACGCAAAAACAAATCCCCTTTTCACCTCCCCCTTACATCAGAATGGCGACCTTCCTTCCATTTTCCCAGCACCGGGCTAATGATTTTAAACCCTCCCCCACATCACAATGAGCGACCTCCTCGTCCCCACCACCGACCCCCCCACGACCTTCACTACACAGCACTAAATCACCTTCTTCCCACTTTAAAAACCAAAAGGGCACTGAATCGACCTTCCTCCTCTTTCACACAAAAAGGAACTCAGTCGACCTTCCTGCCCTCTTCCACTACGTCAGCAGTCACTGAATCGACCATCCACCTTTCGTCCACATCACCAACTGAGTCGACCTTCCTGCCCAGCTTCACATCAACAGGAACTGAGCCGACCTTCCTGGCTTCCTCCACCACGTCAGCACCCACTGAATCGACCTTCCACACCTCATCCTCTACATCAGCAACTGAGTCGACCTTCCTTCCCTCTTCCAACACGCCAGCTGGTACTGAATCGACCTTCAACCCCTCCTCCACATCAGCAACTGAGTCGACCTTATTCTCCTCCTCCACATCAGTAGCAACTGAGTCGACCTTCTTCTCCTCCAAGACATCAGAATCCACTGAACCGACATTCCACCGTTCCTCTACCACTTCAACAGTCCCTGAACCGACCTTCCACTCCTCCACATCAGCAACTGAGTCGACCCTCCTCTTGTCCTCCCCAGCAGCGTCTGAGTCGACCTCACGCCACTCCTCCACCTCAACAGCAACTGAGTCGACATTCCTTTTCGTTTCCACCACGCCCGAAGCCACTGAATCGACCTCCACCCTCTTCAACGTCTTCAGCAACTGAATCAACCTTCCTATCATCCTCCACTACCTCAGCTGCAACTGACTCCACCTTCCTCCCCTCTTCCACTACGTCATCACCCAGTGAATCGACCTTCTACCCTCCTCCTCCACATCAGCAACTGAGTCGACCTTCCCCTCCTCAACCACATCAGAACACAGCGAATCGACATTCAACCCCTCTTCTTCCACTTCAACAGCCCCTGAATCGACGTTCTACCCCTCCTCCACATCAGCAACTGAATCGACCGTCTTCTCGTCCTCCACCCCAGCAGCATCTGAGTCGACTTCACGCCACTATTCCACCTCAACAACTGAGTCGACCTTCCTCCCCACTTCTATAACACCAGAAGGCACTGAGTCGACCTTCCTCCCCTCCTTCACAACAACAAGAACTGAGTCGACCTTCCTCGCTTCCTCCACCACGTCACCACCCACTAAATCGACCTTCAACCCCTCCTCCTCCACATCAGGAACTAAGTCGACCTTACTCCAGTCCTCCACCTCCTCAGCACCTGCTGAGTCGACATCACTCCCCTCCTTCACTACATCAGAAGCAACAGAATCCACCTTCGTCCCCTCTTCCACCACGCCAGCTGGTACTGGATCGACCTTCAACCCTTCCTCCTCCACATCAGTAGGAACTGAGTCGACCTTATTCTCCTCCTCCACATCAGTAGCAACTGAGTCTACCTTCCTCTCCACTTCTACAACGCCAGAAGGCAGTGAATCGACCTTCCACCCCTCCTCCACATCAGAAGGAACTGAGTCGACCTTCCTGCCCTCATCCACTACGTCAGCAGTCACTGAATCGACCATCCACCCCTCCTCCACATCTCCAACTGAGTCGACCTTCCTGCCCTCTTTCGCCTCAACACCAACTGAATCGACCTACCTCGCCTTCTCCTCCACGTCAGCTTCCACTGAATTGACCTTCCACCCCTCCTCAACATCAGAGGGAAATGAGTCGACCTTCCTGCCCTCTTCCACTACGACAGCAGTCACTGAATCGACCATCCATCTCTCGTCCATATCACCAACTGAGTCGACCTTCCTACCCAGCTTCACATCAACAGGAACTGAGCCGACCTTCCTGGCTTCCTCCACCACGTCAGCACCCACTGAATCGACCTTCCACCCTTCTCAACATCAGAAGAAACTGAGTCGACTTTCCTGCCCTCTTCCAGTACGACAGCAGTCACTGAATCGACCATCCACCCCTCGTCCACATCACCAACTGAGTCGACCTTCCTTCCCAGCTTCACATCAATAGGAACTGATCCGACCTTCCTGGCTTCCTCCACCACGTCAGCACCCACTGACTCGACCTTCCACACCTCCTCCTCTACCTCAGGAACTGAGTCGACCTTTAACCCCTCCTCAACATCAGCAACTGAGTCGACCTTATTCTCCTCCTCCACATCAGTAGCAACTGAGACGACCTTCTTCTCCTCCAAGACATCAGAATCCACTGAATCGACATTCCACCCCTCCTCTACATCTTCAACACTCCCTGAATCGACCTTACACTCCTCCTCCACATCAGCAACTGAGTCGACCCTCCTCTCGTCCTCCCCAGCAGCATCTGAGTCGACCTCACGCCACTCCTCCACCTCAACAGCAACTGAGTCGACATTCCTGCCTTCTTCCACTACGTCAGCAGTCACTGAATCGACCATCCATCTCTCGTCCATATCACCAACTGAGTCGACCTTCCTGCCCAGCTTCACATCAACAGGAACTGAGCCGACCTTCCTGGCTTCCTCCACCACGTCATCACCCACTGAATCGACCTTCCACACCTCCTCCTCCACATCAGCAACTGAGTCGACCTTATTCTCCCCCTCCACATCAGTAGCAACTGAGACGACCTTCTTATCCTCCAAGACATCAGAATCCACTACGTCATCACCCAGTGAATCGACCTTCTACCCCTCCCCCTCCACATCAGCAACTGAGTCGACCTTCCCCTCCTCAACCACATCAGAACCCAGCGATTCGACATTCCACCCCTCCCATTCCACTTCAACAGTCTTTGAATCTACATTCCACCTTTCCTCCACATCAGCAACTGAGTCGACCGTCTTCTCGTCCTCCACCCCAGCAGCATCTGAGTCGACCTCCGCCACTTTCACCTCAACAACTGAGTCGACCTTCCTCCCACTTCTAGCAACGCCAGAAGGCAGTGAATCGACCTTCCACCCCTCCTCCACATCAGAAGGAACTGAGTCGACCTTCCTGCCCTCTTCCACTACGTCAGCAGTCACTGAATCGACCATCCACCCCTCGTCCACAACACCAACTGAGTCGACCTTCCTGCCCAGCTTCACATCAACAGGAACTGAGACGACCTTCCTGGCTTCCTCCACCACGTCAGTACCCACTGAATCGACCTTCCACCCCTTCTCAACATCAGAAGGAACTGAGTCGACTTTCCTGCCCTCTTCCAGTACGACAGCAGTCACTGAATCGACCATCCATCCCTCGTCCACATCACCAACTGAGTCGACCTTCCTGCCCAGCTTCACATCAACAGGAACTGAGCCGACCTTCCTGGCTTCCTCCACCACGTCAGCATCCACTGAATCGACCTTCCACCCCTTATCAACATCAGAAGGAACTGAGTCGACTTTCCTGCCCTCTTCCAGTACGACAGCAGTCACTGAATCGACCATCCATCCCTCGTCCACATCACCAACTGAGTCGACCTTCCTGCCCAGTTTCACATCAACAGGAACTGAGCCGACCTTCCTGGCTTCCTCCACCACGTCAGCACCCACTGAATCGACCTTCCACACCTCCTCCACATCAGCAACTGAGTCGACCTTATTCTCCCCCTCCACATCAGTAGCAACTGAGACGACCTTCTTCTCCTCCAAGACATCAGAATCCACTACGTCATCACCCAGTGAATCGACCTTCTACCCCTCCTCCACATCAGCAACTGAGTCGACCTTCCCCTCCTCAACCACATCAGAACCCAGCGATTCGACATTCCACCCCTCCCATTCCACTTCAACAGTCTTTGAATCGACATTCCATTTTCCTCCACATCAGCAACTGAGTCGACCGTCTTCTCGTCCTCCACCCCAGCAGCATCTGAGTCGACCTCACGCCACTATTCCACCTCAACAACTGAGTCGACCTTCCTCCCCACTTCTACAACGCCAGAAGGCAGTGAATCGACCTTCCACCCTCCTCCACATCAGAAGGAACTGAGTCGACCTTCCTGCCCTCTTCCACTACGTCAGCAGTCACTGAATCGACCATCCACCCCTCGTCCACATCACCAACTGAGTCGACCTTCCTGCCCAGCTTCACATCAACAGGAACTGAGCCGACCTTCCTGGCTTCCTCCACCACGTCAGCACCCACTGAATCGACCTTCCACCCCTTCTCAACATCAGAAGGAACTGAGTCGACTTTCCTGCCCTCTTCCAGTACGACAGCAGTCACTGAATCGACCATCCATCCCTCGTCCACATCACCAACTGAGTCGACCTTCCTGCCCAGCTTCACATCAACAGGAACTGAGCCGACCTTCCTGGCTTCCTCCACCACGCCAGCACCCACTGAATCTACCTTCCACCCCTTCTCAACATCAGAAGGAACTGAGTCGACTTTCCTGCCCTCTTCCAGTACGACAGCAGTCACTGAATCGACCATCAATCCCTCGTCCACATCACCAACTGAGTCGACCTTCCTACCCAGCTTCACATCAACAGGAACTGAGCCGACCTTCCTGGCTTCCTCCACCACGTCAGCACCCACTGAATCGACCTTCCACACCTCCTCCTCCACATCAGCAACTGAGTCGACCTTATTCTCCCCCTCCACATCAGTAGCAACTGAGACGACCTTCTCCTCCAAGACATCAGAATCCACTACGTCATCACCCAGTGAATCGACCTTCTACCCCTCCTCCTCCACATCAGCAACTGAGTCGACCTTCCCCTCCTCAACCACATCAGAAC
This sequence comes from Cherax destructor, assembly GCA_009830355.1. Lineage (NCBI taxonomy): Eukaryota > Metazoa > Arthropoda > Malacostraca > Decapoda > Parastacidae > Cherax > Cherax destructor. Next base: position 174,753 of record WNWK01003101.1, on the reverse strand, counting down.
CCAGCGATTCGACATTCCACCCCTCCCCTTCCACTTCAACAGTCTTTGAATCGACATTCCACCTTTCCTCCACATCAGCAACTGAGTCGACCGTCTTCTCGTCCTCCACCCCAGCAGCATCTGAGTCGACCTCACGCCACTATTCCACCTCAACAACTGAGTCGACCTTCCTCCCCACTTCTACAACGCCAGAAAGCAGTGAATCGACCTTCAACCCCTCCTCCACATCAGCAACTGAGTCGAACATCGTCTCGTCCTCCACCACAGCAGCATCCGAGTCGACCTCACGCCACTCCTTCACCTCAACAGCTACTGAGTCGACCTTCTTCCCCACTTCTATAACACCAGAAGGCACTGAATCGACCTTCCTCCCCTCCTTCACAACAACAAGAACTGAGTCGACCTTCCTCTCTTCCTCCACCACGTCACCACCCACTGAATCGACCTTCAACGCCACCTCCTCCACATCAGGAACTGAGTCGACCTTATTCCAGTCCTCCACCTCCTCAGCAGCTGCTGAGTCGACATCACTCCCCTCCTTCACTACACCAGCAGCAACAGAATCCACCTTCGTCCCCTCTTCCACCACGCCAGCTGGCACTGAATCGACCTTGAACCCTTCCTCCTCCACATCAGTAGCAACTGAGTCGACCTTATTCTCCTCCTCCACATCAGTAGCAACTGTGTCGACCTTCCTCTCCTCCAAGACATCAGAATCAATTGAATCGACATTCCACTCCTCCTCTACCACTTCAACAGTCCCTGAATCGACCTTCCACTCCTCCACATCAGCAACCGAGTCGACCCTCCTCTCGTCCTCCCCAGCAGCATCTGAGTCGACCTCACGCCACTCCTCCACCTCAACAACAACTGAGTCGACCTTCCTTCCCACTTCTACAACGCCAGAAGGCAGTGAATCGACCTTCCATCCCTCCTCTACATCAGAAGGAACTGAGTCGACCTTCCTGCCCTCTTCCACTACGTCACCAGTCACTGAATCGACCATCCACCCCTCCTCCACATCACCAACTGAGTCGACCTTCCTACCCTCCTCCGCCTCAACAGCAACTGAATCGACCTACCTCGCCTTCTCCGCCACGTCAGCATCCACTGAATCGACCTTCCACGCCTCCTCAACATCAGAAGGAACTGAGTCGACTTTCCTGCCCTCTTCCACTACGACAGCACTCTCTGAATCGACCTTCCTGCCCAGCTTCACATCAACAGAAACTGAGCCGACCTTCCTGGCTTCTTCCACCACGTCAGCACCCACTGAGTCGACCTTCCACACCTCTTCTACATCAGCAACTGAGTCGACCCTTCTTCCCTCTTCCAACACGCCAGCTGGTACTGAATCGACCTTCAACCCCTCCACATCAGCAACTGAGTCGACCTTCCTCTCCTCCACCACATCAGAATCCATTGAATCGACCTTCCACCCCTCCTCCACATCAGCAACTGAGTCGACCCTCCTCTCGTCCTCCCCAGCAGCATCTGAGTCGACCTCACGCCACTCCTCCACTTCAACAGCAACTGAGTCGACATTTCTTCTCGTTTCCACCACTAAACTCAGCACTGGACTGGTCACCACGACAACTACTACGTCAACACGGCCCAGTTCGACATCGACTGGTGTTCCACTTGAGACAACGACGGCTTCTTCTGCCTGTAATGAAGAGTACCTTCACGAAGTGGAAAGCAACCCCAACGTGAACCCTGTCATCTCTGGTTGCAACGTTACCATGTACGAACGCTGCCAGAGAGATGTTGACGGTCAGCCTCGTTGTCTCTGTCTTTCTGGCTACCAGAAGACATTGTGGGATCCCGATTGCAAAGGTTAGTCTACCTTATTACTAAATGTCTCTCGTGATAAAACATTTGCACCTTTGCATTATGTTAACATTTTCTTGGAGGTTAACGTGTTGTGTGGTTGTGATGGCAGAGATAAAGCAGCACAAGAGCCAGGTGACCATACAGAACAAGCAGTGGAGCCTCGACTACTGCAACACCACCACCAACACCTACCTGACGCTCCTCGATAACATGCAGCAACTGGTGAGTGTACTGTGACTTGTGTTAGAGTGTGGCCGATGGGAAGGGCAAGTTAGAAGTAACGTTAACATAGAGGTATATTCAAGATTGCTGAATACAAAATAATACATAAAGGTCTAGCTAGCGTGCCCACAAGGTCACTCAGATACATTAGTGTACACACACATTATATTATATTCATAGGGAAGCGTTTATCCTTAGGGGTTATACACAGCGTGAGAAATTAATGTCTCCAGGTGGGCTTTAGTGTCCTAGAATGGTATTATACCACCATTTTTAATTAAAATTGTTACTTACAAGCTCCAATACAAATGAGAACCTGTATTTAGATAAGACACTCCAGTACTGAAAGTTTGGAGCTGATATAATAAGACGTTCTCAAGAAATCGCACGAAAATCACAAACAATTTGTTCACCAAAGTTGACAAATGAAACGAATGATTATATAGTCCTAAACCAATCCAACCTTCCAATAGTGTGAGAGTTTGACGCCGATCAGAAGAGACATTGTCCAGTTAATGCAAAGAAACTAATAATACCCACTTTTAATTAGAAAATCATTTACATAGCCTAAAACTAAAGTGACTCTTACTCAAAGTAAGCTACACCAATGCTTGAAGTTTCAAGCCGTTCAGAACATGTATTCTCAAGTCATCATACGGATAAAAATACAGAATTTTGTAAATGAAATTGCAAAAATGTCTCTACATAATCCATTAACAATCTCAACCTTCCTCTAAGTAGGACGCATCAGTATTGAAGAAAGTCAGAAGAGGTGCTTTCAAATTATCGTATTGGCACCTGTACAACTAATAACAGTCGGAACCTTCCTGTAATAAGTACATAAACATCTAAAGTTTGAAGTCTGTCAATAGAAGCGTTTTCAAACTGTCGGAAGAAAACCTTCAAGGAAAGAAAATGAATTTGACAGCCACTAGGGCTATCTCTCTTTCGGAGGATGCCCATAGGTATCCCCTTTCGGAGGATGCCCATACGTATCCCCTTTCGGAGGATGCCCATACGTATCCCCCTTTCGGGGTATAATAATAATAATGATCTCTATTTCTATAAGTACATGATACAACTTATAGTCCTAGCTGACATCAATGACATACTATATAGAAAGCCCCTTGTTATGGCAGAACATTTCAGGCAAATTAGGTTAATCTTGTGCCCACACCAGGCGGCTAACCTATTTACTTCTAGGTGAACAGGTACAGCAGGTGTCTTAAGGAAACACTCACAAATGTTTCCACCCGTACCGGGGATCGAACCATGGACCTCAATGAGCTGAGTGCGCTACCAACCGAGCTACGGGACACCCAAAATAGCTAATAACGGCACTATATATTAAGTCGATAATGTGGATGTTTAAAAATAATATTGTGATGAATAGCAGATCTAGAACCAAGATAACTGTTTTATAGTAATTATATGTATTTTTGCTCAAAGTTTATTTTAAACCATATGTAAAGGATTAAAGCCCTCTTGACTGGTGGTAAACCGGTTATGTGCAACCTTAATGACCATCGTGTAGTCAATAGGCTTGAAACAAATAACCAAGTGAAAAACAAGTATCTTAAGCGTCAACACTAACTACGTAGTAATCATTTGTTTAAAAAAATGAAAACCTACGTCCGGTAAGATAGTGGTTGCCTAATTACTGTACGAGTCATCGACTGCCAAAGAACCGTATCAGGGGACACTCCTGTTTCCTGATGAACAAAAAACAAAGAGGAAAGTTGGCTGGTTGGTTAATTAAACTTAAAGCCTTTAAACACAATAGTCATTAAGGATACAAGTTACCCGTTCACCACCGATCAAGAATACTCAGTGTATATATACTAAACTATATACCCCCCTCCCCTTTTACATGCACTGTTGTTCTCAGTGCATACACATGATGATACATATACTCATCAGATTTATATAAGTGTGAAAGACAAGTTGGTTAATTAGGCTTCAAGCCAATCGACACACGAGTATCATTAAGGCTGCATATATCCTGTTCGTTACCAGTCAAGGATACCTTGATCCCTAAAATAGGGATTGAAGTAAACTCTCAATATATATATATATATATATATATATATATATATATATATATATATATATATATATATATATATATATATATATATATATATATTTCTCCATGGGAAAGTGGAACAGAATTCTTCCTCCATAAGCCATGCGAGTCGTAAGAGGCGACTAAAATACCTGGAGCAAGTGGCTAGTAAACCCTTCTCCTAAAGTTAAAAAGATAAACTTTTGTTTTTCTTTTTGGGCCACCCCGCCTCGGTGGGATACGGCCGGTGCGTTGAAAGAGGAATATACATTATATAATTGGGAATATGTTAGAACAGCAATAGGAGCTCCATGTCTTTAACTTCATCTTGCTCGTATGAGACCACGCAAGGACTATGGTATGTAGTTTTGTTATCATAGTACAAAATAAACACAAACTACCTTGAAAGCATGCACAGTAGGATGATGCATAATCTGCATCGTCTGAATTAATTTTTGTGCTTGTAGTTTAAGTCACTAAATCGTAAAATATTATATTAACTTCTTAAATAATACTTGTAATAAACTGCATCCCCAAAACTCAAATTCAGTTATCTAACTCAAACGTTTCGCTCAGGAACAAACCTTACAAAATCAGACTTTATAAAGCTCAATCCTGAGCGAAATGTCGCTTAAAATGATATACAGGAGAGCTTATTCTGCATTAAGTCTTTATATCCGCGTCACTCTGAGCTTTCGACCGTGCGTTTTGAAAGTTTTAAGACCTCGAGAATGTTAGTTTTAGTTTAATATCTTTATTATGCACCCCATGACCATCCTGTGGGCGATAGTTAAAAGATGACAGACGTACAAAATGGGTCCAGGGACTAGGCCCCAAATTTCTGATAGCTGAACAAGTTACAAGTTACTCGAGAATGTTATCTGATAATGTTGAAGTCAACTCTTTTGGTTGTGACGTTGCTCCATTTTTTTTCAATTTTGCGCAGTATCAAAATTTTTTCATTAGTGTGTGCGTGTAACGTAGATAACATCACACGATAATGAAGTATGGCTGAACACCTGATCAAAAATATCAAGAAATGATGTCATAAGCTGTTACGTAGATTTATACCCATGTTAATTATATTTTTGTCATATTTACAATTGTGCCCACATTAATGAAATTTATGGCTCATTGATTACAATTATGGCCATACTTGTATTAATTGCATATATGCCCGTATTTTATGGCCACGTTGAATACATTTGTAGATGTTCCACTATCGCGTCAGTGGAGTGGAGAATAAGTCAGCACAGCAAATAGATCGTGAGTCAAGTAGCAGCAGTGCTTGCCGACAACAAGCATACTTGATATGAGATAAGATTTTTTCATGGACTTATCAAGGTAGTCGATTGGAGGTATATACGTATATATTAGGAAAAGATCTTTTTCCTAATAAAGCCACTTTTATATGGAGTTTATATGTATTTTTGTTATAATTTTGCAAAAATTAGATTGCTTGCTACAGTAATAATATATTATAATGATGATAAATAATACTACCGGAATTTAGCTGTTTTGAGCTATATTGTGTTACATAAAATTTAACAAAGGTTAGGTTAGTATGCTATGTTAGATTTGCTGGACATTTTTTTTTATAAAGTTTGTTTTCATATATATATTTACCATATTCATAGGGTGCATATTTCGAGAATTTGTTTCTACTAATCTGCTTGCTTGGCTACAAAAACATGTCTGACGCTAAATTGAATTACAGCCAAGCACCAACACTAGTGGTGATGTTTTGTTCGTCAGGAAAAGTCTTTCCTAACACAGGCCTTAAATCAGATAATACCCGCTCATGGATTAAGTTATCCTATCCCTAACTAGGCTTCCATCCCATTAAAAAACAAAGGGTCGTTATATAGTGTATCCTAAGATGCTGAGCTCTTCACGGTATGCTAAATACAATTATGATCACCAACACTGAGACAGTACCTTGAGGCGGCCACCGAAGGCGACATGCTCGACCAGTTCCAGGAATACACAAACATGGTGGTATACCCTGAGACGGACCCCGAGGCCTGCAACGCACAGCTCCGCTCACCCAGTATACTAAACACTGCCAGGAGACGTCATGTCGAACCAGCAGTTACCACTTTCCCAGCAGCTAGGAGAAGGAGACGTGATGTTCAACTAGCAGTTACCGCTTCCCCACCAGATAGGAAAAGACGTCATGTTGAACTAGCAGTCATAACTCCAGCCGCCAACCATTACGCCAGCAGCTTAAGGAAGGCAAGATTTAAAAGGTACCCATTTTAAAACTATTTTCAATATTTACCATAAAATTTATTTGATTTTACGTTAAATTTAGCAAGGTTAGGTTAGGTCTCCATGTTCGTTTTGGTGCAAAACAAACAAAAAATGGCTTATCAAAATTTTAAGAGATTACAACTAAGCAGGTCTAACTCACCCACATTCATTGATGGACCTGTCCAACCTATATTTAAAACTATCGAAAGTTCTTGCCTCAATGAAGCCACCTAGGAGTTCGAAATTCGCTGCCTTCAGCCTATCTTCGTAGGAATGATTTTTGTAATACATGGAATCATTTTCGTCATCCTTCTCTGTACGTAAGTCCATTCTGTAATATAGAGATCAGAAATGGCCAGCATAATTTAAATGAGACCTAACTAAGAATAAAGATGAAATATATACTTAGAACTTCTATTATTTATATTTCTTGATATGAAGCCAAGAATTCTATTAGCTTTATTGCAAACACTTGCGCACTGTTGATTTAGACTTTAAATTTCTGCTAACCAGAACTCCTGAATCTTTTTTTACAATTCACTTTGACTAAGATTTTTCATTATTTACCTTACAGGTGCCATAGTTATTTTCTTTTCTTAGAATTAAAACCTTACATTTATCTGCATTGAACTGCATCTTCCATTTCTCCAACCAAAATATCAACCTATCCAAGTCATCCTGTAACTTTGTAATGTCCTCTTTGAGATTATTTGACGGCCTATTTACCTGGGTAAGATTCTCAGGTAATTCGTTATGTTATATATTAAATTTTAAGTATTATTGACTGGTGGTAAACAGGTTACATGTAGCCTGAATGACCCTCTTTTACTTGATATACTTTAAACCCCATTAACCAGCCAGCAGAGGATATATATATGAAGAGGTATATGTCTCTTAGTATGTATACACTGAGAGTTTACTTTAATTCCTTTTTTTTAGGGATTAAAGTATTCTTGACTGGTGAAGAGGTGAATGCAGCTTTAATGACTCGTTAGTCGATAGGCTATAAACCCCATAAACCAGCCTAATCCCTCAAAGTAAATTTCGTTGTTGTTGTTTTTATTAATATTATTATTATTATTATTGTTATTGTTATTAAGAAGCGCTAAACCTTAAGCTGTTAGGAAGCTGCCAGTTAATATCGTACTTTATAACACTTCATTGCATAACGATCATTCATTTATTAACTTCCAAAAGTTTACAGAAAATAATGAATGACTATAAGACATTGCCTAATCACATTTCTGTCTTCATGTTCGTGCCTTGTAAATTCGTCAGGCATATTAATGTGCTGACAGACTGCACAACCCCTACACAGAAAGAAAATAAAGTTTATTGTGAAATATTTATACATTCACCTCCTGATGGAGCCAGACTGGTGAGGATCTAAGGATCTTACACTATAATAGTAGCGCTGTATGACTAGTAGGTTTAGCGCTTCCTTTTGATTATAATAATAATAATTACACTATAATAAAAGTTCTGTGGGAGGAGTTTAACGAACTTTCTGAGATGTCTGGAGCAAACAGATTGGTCTTTCTCCTTAATGAGAGAGAGATGTAGAGAGAACTAATATTTATGTTGTGACAGATTACCAGCTACTGAATTACACTCTCAGACTTTTCTTTTAAGAATCGTAGCGGCTTTAATTAACAGCATCAAAAATGTATTTACTCTCAGATGTGTCTCTCTCATTGTATTTATTTTAAGTTTATCCTTATTTTAGATATTACAACTTTTCATGATGCTTAGCGTATATGTGAAAGGAAGCCTTATAAAGTTAACAGTAGTGTAAGGCTTGGGAGACAAGGTTCAGATAATTAAGTCAAACAAAATCAACCTGTACTGCTGCCATTTCTTTTATTAATGCATGACACTATGCGGTCGTATGCGGACAAAACCACATGCTCAGTTGAAGACATTTATCGATGCAACATTAAACCACGAGTGACTTCTTCAGTTAAAACGTTTCCTCAGTACGTTTCTTACACTGTGCATGTCTTTGTTCACATACTGTTGGTATCACCATACCAGTTCTCCAGTCGGGTGGTAGTATACCAAGAGAGAGCTGGGCTTTGCAGTGACCTGAGACAGGGTAACAGCTCTTAGTGTGTAACTTTTAACGGTGCAAAAAAAAAATCCAGTTCTTATATTAGCCATCTGTAGCTATATTTTGAACTCTGGTATAATCATGAACCTCAGATTGACATAACAAAATTGATACTCTCACTAGTAAATTATTCTAAAATAATTAATGAAGTGTATATTCATGGCACTGATATTTTTCTAACAGACCTACGTATCAAATATGTAGTGAAAAATTTAGTGATTCGTTCGCCCACAGATGGCAGTCATCTGAAAGTGTGAAGAGAGCAGTAGATCCACCTGAGATGCTGATGGTGTCGGGTGAAGTGGTGCTGAGGAAGACAGATGAATATAACAGCGATTCCAACGACCAGCTGCAGGACGCCATCATCGCCGTCCTCAGCAACACCACTATTGCAGAGAAACTTGACCTTGATGTTGTTGATGTCGTAGTGGATGGTGAGTCAATTAAAAATTTCCCCTCCCAATTATGCAAACTCTTAGAAAGGTTAACTCTTGTGTGGAATAGAGGGTGTCTGTGGGTTATGACTGGCTAGGTTAGTGATCCATGTCCAGTCATTTGTGAAATCCAGCCCAGAAACCTGTCATCTCATTTCTGTCTATCTGAATCAATTCTTACCTCTATTAAACATGGGCAGTTGGTGTTGAGACGATTGCACTGTTGATCTCTGGTGGAGGTAATCAGGTAGACCTCTTACACGTGGCCCCGAAGTACAAGGAATTCGCATTCAATAATACCTGATGTACTTACGTGGAGGGGAAATAGAGGTCATGGCCACCTGTATGAGTCGTGTGTAACCACCTGGTACAGTAGCGAGATAGCCGTTATCGCAATGAAATGTTGTCTAATTCGGGTCGTAATGTGTTATCGAATGTTAGAGTACTTAATAATAATAATAATAATAATACTTTATTGAGACATGGTACAATGTTACATGGTAGACATAGTTATACATAGTTATTACATAGTTATTACATAGTTATTAATGAGATGTACATGCCAAAAGCCCCTAATATGCTGTGCATTGCGGGCATTCTTAGGACTACTTAATTCTAGACTACATGGTAAAAAGTTATGGTTGATAATTTATAAAATAAGTATAATTGCGTATCTAAGTTATAAAGTTTGAATATAAGTTGAACATATCAATTAATTGTAGCAATGCAACTAATTGAGTGAGATAACAATTTAAAACAATTAATTGCATTTCAGTTACAGTTTACGTGGTCATTATAATGTAAATGTTGTGGAAATAGTTAGCTTAGTATGTATTATTCATAACAGGTTTTACATTCAATTGATTAGTCAGGTTTTTACATTAAGTGATTATTCTACTTTGTTGGGAATGTTTGATACTGAGCATTTAGCTTTGGGTGAGAAGGTGGTTTTTTAGCATCGTTTTGAATTGGGGTACAGGTAGGGTTTCTTTGGCAATGACAGGTAATGAATTCCAAATTTTCGTGCCTTTTATATGCATTGAGTTTTTACATAGTGTTAGATGGACACGGGGAACATCGAGGAGTGATCTGTGTCTAGTGTTATGGTCATGTGTCCTGTTAAAATTGGTAAGGAGAAGTTTGAGTGGTGGGTTAATATTTGCATAGAGTGTTCTATGTATGTAATAGGCACAGTAAAAAGTATGGATGTCTTGTATGGTGAGTAAGTTTAGGTTTTTGAATATTGGTCGAGTATGTTGTCTGGAGTGTGAATTTGTTATCATTCTAACTGCTGCCTTTTGTTGTGTTATTAGTGGTCTGAGATGAGTTATTGATGTAGAGCCCCATGCGCAGATTCCATAGGTGAGGTAGGGGTAAATGAGTGAGTGATATAGGGTAAGGAGAGCTGGTTGTGGAACATAGTACCGTATCTTGGATAGTATTCCCACGGTCTTTGAGACTTTCTTGGAAATTTGTTGTATATGTGTCTGAAATTTGAGGCCACTGTCAAGATGGATTCTAAGAATTTTCCCTCTGTGAGTTTTGTGATAGGGGACCCGTTTATCATTATGTTAAGTGGTGCGTTTGTAGCTCTGTTCCCAAACTGGATAAAATAGGTTTTATCAATATTGAGAGTAAGTTTGTTGGTCATCATCCAGGTAGATATTTTCTGCAATTCAGTATTTGCAGTGTTGGCTAGTGTGTCTGGGCTTGGGTGCGAGATAACGTATGTAGTGTCATCTGCAAAAGTATGGGTTTGAGTAGTTGAGATGCATTTGGTAGGTCGTTAATGTAAATGAGAAAGAGTAGTGGGCCAAGAACACTTCCCTGTGGGACACCTACGGTAATAGTTTGCGCGGTGGAGCTAGCTCCATTTGTGTACACATATTGGTTTCTGTTGCTAAGGTATGATTTTAGGTAGTTGAGGAGTGCCCTCTTATACCATAGTGTGATAATTTTAGGTGTAACAGATCATGGTCAACTGTATCAAAAGCTTTACGTAAATCAATGAAGATTCCCACTGGGATTTCTTTTTCTCAAGGGCGGTGTAAATTATTTCTAACATGTGTATAATGGCATCATTTGTATTTTTATTAGGCCTGAATCCAAATTGACAGTGGTTGAGTACGTTGTTGGAGGTGAGGTAGGAATATATTTGTCTATGAATTAATTTTCAAAGATTTTGGAGAGAAGGGGTAAGTTAGATATCGGCCTGTAGTTATTCAGGTCTGTTTGATCTCCTCCTTTATGTATTGGGGTGACCCTCGCTATTTTGAGTATTGATGGGAAGGTAGAGGATTCAATGGATTTGTTAAAGAGTGTTGCAATAATTGGTGAGAGAACTTGAGAGGCTTTTTTGTATATAAAAGGTGGTAAGTTATTTAGGTCACCTGCTTTGTTTTTTAATGTGTTGATTATAAGTGAAACTTCTATTGGGTTGGTTGGGGCTAGGAATAGTGTGTTCGGATAGGTGCCAGTGAGATAGTCGTTAGGTGGGTATTTGAATTTGGGATTTTGCTTGCCAACTTTTTACCTATGGTGGAGAAGAAATCATTGAGTTTGTTTGCTGTTTCAATAGGTGGGAGTAGAGGTTCATCTGGTTTTGTTAGCTTGATTGTTCTGTTTGTGGATATCTTTTTAGTTCCTAGAATTTCAGATAGGGTTTTCCAGGTCTTTTTTATATCACCTTTTAAGCTATGTAATCTGTTCTCATAGTACAATTTTTTTGACCTTCTTATCAGACTCGTTAGGTTTGATGAGTAGCGTTTTGTTTGTTCTCTTGTTATTTGCCCCATTCTGTACTGTTTTTCATATAGGTGCTTTATATTAATGGATTTAAGTATGCTGGGGGGTTAGCCAGGGACTATTTAATCTTTTAGTTGTGATTTGTTTAGTTTTTTTAGGGCAATGCTTATTGTAGAGGTATTGGGTCTTTTTAAGAAAATTATTAATACATAAGTCAGTATCTGGGAAGTTGTCTATTTCTGTTTGCCAGTCAGTGTTTGTCATAGCTGTTATAAAGTTATTTATAGCTGTCTCATTATGTAGTCTGAAGGTAACCTTAGTAGTCTCTAGTGGTAATTTTCCGAGATTTGTTATGAGAAAGGTTGGGTAGTGGTCTGTGGTATTGTGTGATTATGCCTGATTTTAATGGGGATATGGTGTTAGTCCAGATATGGTCTAATAGAGAGGCACTGGTCTCAGATTCTCGTAGGTTTTGTTATTGTCGGGAGCAGCAAGCAGTTGTTCATAGTGTTTGTGAATTCAGTTACTTGTGGGTCCTGATCTTGTAGGAGGTTTATATTGAAGTCTCCTGTGAGGATTAAGTGGTCTTTGTTCATGTGTGCATCAGTAATCATACTTCCTAATTTTTCACTAAATTGTTGAATGTTTGACTGTGGTAATCTATAGATGTTTATAAATGTGAGAGGTTTTTGTAGGTATTTGGATTTAAATTTAGCTATTATATATTCTCCATGTTCATCTCTTGTGCATGTCATTACGATATCGTAATGACACGATTGCAAACAAACCATACCACTGGTGGGGTTAGAACCCGCGATCAGTCTCAAAACTCCAGACCGACGCGTTAGCCAATAGGCTAGTGGTGTGTATGCTAACCTTCCTATGGTGTAGAAATATACCTAGTTGGATGAATCTTATTGATGCTAGATGGCCCAGTGGCTAACGCGTCGGTCTGGAGTTTTGAGACTCTCTGATCGCGGGTTCTAACCCCACCCGTGGTATGTTTTTTTTTTAGAATACTTCACTGTAAAAGGCCTGTGTTTACTCGCTATAATTTCGTGTGTAACTAATTAGGGGTTGGCCTGCGCTGCCCGCTACCCCAGCGAGAGGCACTCCTCGCTGGCTGGAGTGCCTCTTCACAATTTTGTAGATTGTGAGAGGTGAAGTAGATACTAAGGTATATTTAACTCTAACTTAGCTTAAATACGCATAAGTAGTAGTGTATAATACATTACATAAGAACATAAGAAAGAAAGGTCCAATTCTCCCACCGGCTTAAGCCAATGCCTTAACCTAGTCAGGTCAGTCACATTCACTTAAGGGATGAGCACGGCATCTGACCTAGTAGCACAAGCAAGTTAGGTCCAACTCACCCACCCACACCCACTCGTGTATTTATCCAACCAATTTTTAAAACTACACAACGTCTTAACTTCTATGACGGTACTCGGGAGTTTGTTCCACTCATCCACAACTCGATTACCAAACCAATGCTTTCCTATATCCTTCCTGAATCTGAATTTTTCCAATTTTAAAACCATTGCTGTGAGTCCTGTCTATGCTAGATATTTTTAGCATGATATTTACATCCCCTTTATTAATTACTGTTTTCCATTTATACACTTCAATCATATCATCCCTAATTCTACGATTTTCTAGAGAGTGCAAATTCAGGGCCCTCAGTCTATCCTCATAGGGAAGATTTCTGATACATGGGATCAACTTTGTCATCCTCCTTTGTACGTTTTCCAGTGCATTTATATCCATTCTGTAATACGGTGACCAAAACTGTGCAGCATAATCTAAATGAGGCCTAACCTGAGGACTTCTATTATTTATACTTCTTGATATGAAGCCAAGGATTCTGTTAGCTTTATTGCGAACACTTATACACTGTTGTCTTGGTTTCTGATTACTGCTAACCAGAACTCCTTATTATGGAGGCTTCATTGCTAGATTGTCTTATAAATTTATAATTTATAAAGAATATGGCACCCCTGAGTAGGCATACGTGGGTCTGCTCCTTCCCCCTCCTTTTTCCCCAACTTAAGGAGATTTTTAACGGTCAGGGAAATCAAAACTATGTAATTTTTCCACAACTGCCATTTTATATAACGTAAATATTAGCAAGAGTAGATTGGTTGCTAGGGTTAGTGCTTGTGAAAAATTAAAAATTCGTATGTCAAAAATTCGTATAGGTTTAATTAACGAGGGGGGATCATGATATACGATACACTTTTACATTCATCACTGAAGAGCTACTTTCATGTTATGAAAAAAAAATCTCCTGGCGAGTGTAGTTTTTGCTCCTGCTGACCTCAGTCTACTGTGAACTGGATGTAAAATATTCAGAATAAGGTTTATACCAGTAATGTATAAAAATTACCAATGTGAAAAACTAGATTTTATTACAGATATGATGTGTAATAGAAACCTTATGAAGAGTCAGACTAACTGGACAAGTAGACTCTTCGTGGGTGAAAATTGCACATGAAAGTCAAATTATAAATACCTGTAACAATTATTAGCTTGTTACAAACACTTTCCAAATTTAGAACAGCAGTCTAAAAGCATATAATTTTAATTGAAATAATACTTAAGGATATATGCACCGAGTGTATATATTTAAGTATATACACATTTGAGAGTATTTTAATCTTCTTTCAGGACTTGAAGTATTCTTAATAATTAAGTGTACAGGTGATATGCAGCCATAATAATTTACATGGAGTCAATAGACATTAAAAACCTTACTAATTTTGCGATGTGACAGATGTGGAGTCCAAGCTGTGCAACAGTAGCGTAAAATGCACCAACACCTATGCTTACTGCAGGGATGAGTTGGACAGTGCTCTCAATGTGACTGAGGGCCGCTGTCGCTGCAACCAGGGCTACGTCGACTTGTCGCCAAACAGTGACACTAACCCGGGAGAAATTTGTGTTAGTAAGTGGTCTAAATTTATCAGTAATGTTTTTTAGAGTCTAATGTCTGTGGCATCAGTTTGTGTTTGGTGATTTTGTATATTAAGTCTCTCCTGAGCGTCAGTTTATTATTATTTTATTTAAAAAAAGAGAGCTAAACTCTTATAAATCATTCGACTCATTTATTTAAATATTTGAATTAATACATTACCTTACATCAGTTGACAAAACATTGAATGAAAAGTTTATCCCAGTTGTAAGTAGAAAGATGACATGTGTATCCCAGTCGTAGGTAGAAATGTGAAGTGTGTATCCCAGTCGTAAGTATAATGGTGAAGTGCATATCCAAAATCGTAAACAAAAAGGTGACGTGTGTCCCAGTTGTAAGAAGAATGGAAGAGTATCACAGATGTAAGTACAAAGGTAAAAGAATGTATTATGATTATAGGTAGAAACAGTATATCAGTTACAAGTAAAAACAAAAAAAGTTTATCATCTGTTAGAAAACTGAAAGGTTACCAGATACAGCTACAGAATGCAAGATAAGATTAAACATACCAATCGGTAAGATTACACAGTGCAAGATATGAATCCACAGAGCATATAACCTAATAACTGATTGGCAAAGTTATTATCAGAGAGCTCGTCGGTTAAATCATTTTCATTCACTCCCTCAGCGCACTACTCTATGACCCATACGGATTTAGTTTGTTTTTAATAATAATAATTAGCAGTAAAGGAGGTTTTGTGGGCGAGGGGCTTGGACTTCCAGCAAGCATGTGTGAGCGTGTTAGATAGGAGTGAATGGAGACGAATGGTTTTTGGGACATGGCGATCTGTTGGAGTGTGAGCAGGGTAACATTTTGTGAAGGGATTCAGAGAAACCAGTTAATTAATTTAGTTGGACTTGAGTCCTGGAAATGGGAAGTACAATGCCTGCACTTTAAAGGAGGGGTCTGGGATAGTGACAGTTGGGAGGGACTATTCTCAGCTGTCGTATCTGAGCTCCTCTGCAGAGACAGTGATTATGTATGAGTGTGGTGAAAGTGTTGAATGATGATGAAAGTATTTTCTTTTTGGGGATTTTCTTTCTTTTTGGGTCACCCTGCCTCGGTGGGAGACGGCCGACTTGTTGAAAAAAAATTAGTAGTAATCACAACAGTAACAATTAAAACCACAATAATATAATAATAATCATTCAGTTGAAGCGCTAAACCCATAAGGATCATACAGCTTCTGGGGAATGGGAGAGTTGGATTAATCAGGCTTAATCCGAATCAGGTGTTGGGTAGCTCATGTTATTTGGATCAAGAGCTCTTCACCCTTGTCAAGGCATCCCCTGTTATTATTATTATTATTCCACAGTAACCTGCAGCCACAGTTTCTGTCACAAAGGCGGTCAGTGTGAGCTAGACAACACATACTTCACCCGCTCCTGCAGGTAGGCCTACTGTCTATTTACTGGTCTAGTAACATATACTAACAACCCACACGGCGACAGAACAGCGGGGGGGGAAATGTGGTAGTTCTGCATATGTCGACCTCCATTCAAGGTTCTTTTCTGCTGAAAAAGACCGATTTGGAAGATACATATTTACAGACCAACTTAATTTACCCATATTTCTGTCTCCATGTGGTTTTAACACTTTGTTTATATACCAAAATGTGGTAGGTCTAATTTTAGAAAAGTAACGATGGTGGTGGTGACGGTGAAGGTGGTGCTGAACCCGGTGATATAGGTGATGGTAGTGGTTGTGGTGGTGATTATAGTGGTGTAGGTGATGGTAATGGAGGTGATGATTATAGTGATGTAGGTGATGGTAGTGGTTGTGGTGGTGATTATAGTGGTGTAGGTGATGGTAATGGAGGTGATGATTATAGTGATGTAGGTGATGGTAGTGGTTGTGGTGGTGATTATAGTGGTGTAGGTGATGGTAATGGAGGTGATGATTATAGTGATGTAGGTGATGGTAGTGGTTGTGGTGGTGATTATAGTGGTGTAGGTGATGGTAATGGAGGTGATGATTATAGTGATGTAGGTGATGGTAGTGGTTGTGGTGGTGATTATAGTGGTGTAGGTGATGGTAATGGAGGTGATGATTATAGTGATGTAGGTGATGGTAGTGGTTGTGGTGGTGATTATAGTGGTGTAGGTGATGGTAATGGAGGTGATGATTATAGTGATGTAGGTGATGGTAGTGGTTGTGGTGGTGATTATAGTGGTGTAGGTGATGGTAATGGAGGTGATGATTATAGTGATGTAGGTGATGGTAGTGGTTGTGGTGGTGATTATAGTGGTGTAGGTGATGGTAGTAGTGGTGATTATAGTGGTGGTGGTGATTATAGTAGTGTAGGTGATGGTAGTGGTGGTGGTGGTTATAGTAGTGTAGGTGATGGTAGTGGTGGTGGTGATTATAGTGGTGTAGTGATGGTAGTGGCGGTGATGGTGATTATAGTGATGTAGGTGATGGTAGTGGTGATGGTGATTATAGTGATGTAGGTGATGGTAGTGGTGTGGTGGCGGTTATAGTAGTGTAAGTTTATTCAGGTACAGGTACACATAAATATAGTTACATAAGTTATCATACATAGCAGCATATGTGCAGATTACCTAGGATAACCCAAGAAAGTGACTTATTTCCATTGGGGTCCTTGTTATACCTTATTCCTAGTATATCTCCTTTTAATGTTTGAATAATAAGGTAAATTGAGTTATTTACATTTACATCAAATAGAGGATAGATCACAGTAATATGTACATGTATGTTAGTTATACCAGATATAACTCTCCTCCCTTTCTGTCGCTGTATTCATTAGGTACCTTTTGGCTCTTTTTCTTGAACTGGCTTATGCTATGACAGGCTTTGACATGTGCAGGCAATTTGTTCCACTCCTTTATTGCTGTACAATAAAATGTTTGAAGCCTGGCCACTGACTGTGGGTACTACAAAGTTGTGCTCCCTTCCCCTAGTACTATAATTACTTTGGTTCTCAACGTTGATAAACTTGGCAGCAAGATATTCTGGACACTGTAAGCAATTTTACAAACTTGATTTAACATCAGTTGTTTTCCTGTCTTCAACATTCAGCATATCCAATAGTTGTAATTCATCTTGGCCTACATGCTCTCTTGGACCCAGGTCCAGGATGAATCTCACCATTTTGTTCTGGGTGATTTGTAGTCTATCTTTCAGTTTTTTTTTATCAAGGCAGTTTTTTTTTGTCAAGAGCAAGAGTAATCTGTATGACATTGTATAAGAGCTAGACATAGGGTCCTGCGAGCCTCAGTAGGTAGACATTGTGCTTGTCTGTAGAGGAACTTTCAGTCTGGCATTCGCTTTCTTTGCTACACTGTTCCCTATCAATTCTTCTGATATGCATGGGTCAAAGGGGATTCCCAGGTATTTCACTGAGGAAACTGAAGTGATGGGTTCGCCATTACACCGGACCCTAAAATTATTTACCCTTTTCAGTTTATGTCTCGTGCCAAAGAGTATGGCTTCATTTATCCCGAGGTGTAACAATAATTTGTTGTCTACTAACCATTTGCTGCAGGACTATAGTTCTAGTGATAATAGATTAGCTATATCTTGTGGGTCTCTACCCAGCACTAACAGAGCACTGTCATCTGCAAACAAGAGGAGCTTGCACTTGACACTGATGGGCATGTCATTCACATAACATAGGAACAGTAAGGTACCCAGAATACTACCTTGGGGAACCCCACATGCTATCGGCAGGGGTTCTGATTCTACACAAATAACCCGCACATAGGGGAGGGGAGCTTACGACGACATTTCGGTCCGACTTGGAGCATTTACAGACTTTGTAAATGGTCCAAGTCGGACCGAAACGTCGTTGTAAGCTCCCTTCTCCTATGTGCGGTAAATATGTCTGTCAGGTCTTGTTTGAGCCAGTTTTAAGTAAGAATAATGAAAGTTATATTAGCATTTAGAGACTTAAGCAGTGCTAGGAGGTCATCATAGTGTTTACTCAATGATTAAACATTATAGTTGAAAACTGTTATGTATAATATATAATCCCAACAGCAATTGCTGTTAGGATTATATATGCAGTTTAATAAGAGGTTAATATCAGGATCAATATTTGTATTCATAAGAGTAAAGGAGAATGTAAATAAGTATTTACAGAAGATACGTAGAGAATTAAGCTGTTGCAATTACCAAAAATTAAAAAAAATACTGTTAACCACTAACAAATATGAATATATGGATTAAGACAATTATTTAAAGCTAAAAATGTAGGAGCTAGTGAGTATAATAAAATAGACCAAAAAGATAACACTTTAGCACCTGATACAGGCAATGAGCTCTTAATCCAAGAAATTGAAGCTACCCTCCACTTCATGGGATCAAATCTAATTACCTACCATTCCTCAGGCGCTGTGTGATCCCTATGGGCTTAGCTCTTCCTCATAATAAGAAAAAGAAGAGGAAGAATTATTATTATTATTATTATTATTATTATTATTATTATTGCTGTTGTTGATAATGATGTTAATAATATATTAGTGATGTCATCAATGGAGAAACCTCCAGTACAGTAATGTTCCTTTATCTTCCGCAGTTGCAATGAGTGGTATTACAAGGGACAAAAGTGCTCCACCGACCTGAGAGGTGAGTATACCCCACCCTCTCTGTCCTTGCTTGTATTCTTCTCCTTCTATTATTTTGATTGACCTCCTTCACTCACTCCACAGTCTGTCATACCAAGGTACGCTGGTTCATGTATAATCTTCGGGCACAGGTTAACAGTTCAAAATATTACTTCATTATTGCAGAATATTACTCATGTTACAGGTTACTAGTTCAGAATATTACTCAGGTTACAAGTCCAGAATATTGCTCGGGTTACAAATGCAGATTATTACTCATGTTACAGGTGTAAGAATATTGCGTTACTGGAACAAAATATTGCTGAAGTTACAAGTGCAGAATATTACACAGCTACTTGTTCAGGATATTACTCAGGTTACAATTGAGAATGTTACATTCGAAGTGACTAAGGTGCCAGGATAATAACGTTTCCAAGAACCATGTCCTAGTGTCTTTCCTCACTACTAGAATATTACTCAGGTTCCTACGTCAGGTGAATGCAAACAGGAAGCGTGTTTGTTTCGCGTTTAGCCTAGGCCTTCAGAAAATTACTCAGGTTTCTACCTAGGCCTTCAGAAAATTACTCAGGTTTCTACCTAGGCCTTCAGAAAATTACTCAGGTTTCTACCTAGGCCTTCAGAAAATTACTCAGGTTTCTACCTAGGCCTTCAGAAAATTACTCAGGTTTCTACCTAGACCTTCAGAACATTACTCAGGTTTCTACCTAGGCCTTCATAAGATTATTCAGGTTTCTATCTAGGCCTTCAGAACATTACTCAGGTTTCTACCTAGGCCTTCAGAACATTACTTAGGTTTCTACCTAGGCCTTCAGAACATTAGGCCCATCAGGCTGTAATTCTAATTAATACCATGGTGTTTACCTGGAGTGTCAGGAGTTATGTAAGCTACTCTACGTTCTACATCACTTTGTATGTTCCTGCTCATAATTTTAATTATATAAGTTCCCAGCTTGTGCTCGGTGTGAACCTTCTCTTATTGCTGATTACAATTCAAGACGCAGAAACATGAGACACTTTAAGCCACACTTATCTATGAAGGCAGCATTGAGCTGTGTTGGTTTCAACACTTCCTTCGCTAACTGTGAGTCATACATTACAAGAGAGATATCATCACACTATTTCCCAACATTAGTCACTATTACTACTGATTATGATATCCTCGACGGTGAGATATTCAAGAGGAAAGACTTTCATTATTCAGCCAGTCGTTGAGTGATACGAGAGAGCTATCCTAGTATGCCATCATCCATGTTCTGGTCTACCTCAACCCACGCCATGGGCATAGTTGTGCCGCCTGAGCAGCTAGTTTATTGTGCATCCCATGCTCATTAAAAGAATGGTTATAATCATAACCTTAATTTTTAACTGGGTGGACCAGTAAGCCAATGGAAGGCCTCGGTCAGATGACCAAAAGCTCTAGCGTCAGTAAACAAGTGTCCTGTTTCCTGACAAATCTTAACTAACTTAACCATGCTTATCCTGTGAGCAGTAGCACAAAAATCAGGATTACAGAGGTTACAATGGGTGTTTGTCGGACACTACTGAGCATTGTTACATCACTAGAAAGAAATATTAGTCATTTCATATTTTACAATTATTTCAAATAGTTGTTGTACACAGTACACTATGGAATACAATCTCAAAAAAAATTATCTTATTACTGCTTAAAAAAACGCTGTAGTTGAATATCCAAACCATCAAGTGGAGTTATGAGGTCAATAAATGTAGCAGAGTGTAATTGCAGTTTGGAAAGAACCCCTGCAATGGACTTTATGCTACAGTACATTCCCTGAAGGGAAGTTCCTTGACTCCGCTGAGGGGCTCTTGATCTAGGGAATTGGATATGTGCTCCAGTTCCCTAAATTGAGCCTGAATGCCTTCCCCCCACAGGCGCTGTATAATCCCTACGTGTTTAGAGCTCCCTCATAATAATGATAATATGCTACAGGAGGTAGGCTTCTTGAATGTGTTGAGCCGACAAAAGGCTTAACACACTCAAGAAGCCGAGCCTACTTAGCATAAATTCTATCCTAGTTTCTTTTTTTAAATTGTAGTAACACCAGAAATAATAAATTATGTAGAACAGGAAGATAATAGACTATCCTCGATTGGGGTAACTAGTGACATGGTCCTCAGACAAATAGAGAAATTAAAACCTAACAAATCCCCAGGCCCTGATGAACTGTTGTTTGCAAGAGTTTTAAAGGAATGTAAAGAGGAACTTAGCAAACCTTTGGCAAATCTTTTCAATATATCACTACAAACTGGCATAGTGCCAGACAAGTGGAAAAGGGCAAATGTAATACCTATTTACAAGGCAAGTGATAGGTCCTTAGCGTCGAACTATAGACCAATAAGCCTTACCTCCATAGTTGGTAAATTTATGGAATCAGCCGAGGCAATTCGTAGCCATCTTGAAAGGCATAAATTGATTAATGAATCTCAACACGGTTTTACTAAGGGGCGTTACTGTCTTACGAATTTACTAACTTTTTTCACTAAGGTGTTTGAGGAGGTAGATCATGGTAATGAATATGATATTGTGTATATGGACTTCAGTAAGGCTTTCGATAGAGATCCACATTAGAGGCTATTGAGGAAACTTAAGGCACACGGAATAGGAGAATTTTTTTCCTGGGTAGAGGCATGGTTGACAAATAGGCGGCCGAGAGTTTGCATAAATGGGGAGAAATCAGAATGGGGGCACGTCTCAAGCGGTGTCCCAAAGGGGTCAGTTTTGGGCCCCCCTGTTGTTTACAATTTACATAAATGAGGGAATAAATAGCAACATAAGCAAATTTGCTGATGACACCAAAATAGGCCGTCCAATTCATTCTAATGAGGACATTAGAGCACTCCAGGATGATTTGAATAGACTGATGCAGTGGTCGGAGAAGTGGCAGATGCAGTTTAATGTAGACAAATGCAAAGTTCTAAATGTTGGGCAGGACAATAACCATGCCACATATAAACTGAATAATGTAGATCTTAATACTTGTGATTGCGAGAAGGATTTAGGCGTTCTGGTTAGCAGTAATCTGAAACTAAGACAACAGTGCATAAGTGTTCGCAATAAAGTTAACAGAATCCTTGGCTTCATATCAAGAAGTATAAATAATAGAAGTCCTCAGGTTGTTCTTCAACTCTATATATCTTTGGTTAGGCCTTATTTAGATTATGCTGCACAGTTCTGGTCACCGTATTACAGAATGGATATAAATGCACTGGAAAACGTACAGAGGAGGATGACAAAGTTGATCCCATATATCAGAAATCTTCCCTATGAGGATAGACTGAGGGCCTTGAATCTACACTCTCTAGAAAGGCGTAGAATTAGGGAGGATATGATTGAGGTGTATAAATGGAAAACAGGAATAAATAAAGGGGATGTAAATAGCGTGCTGAAAATATCCAGCCAAGACAGGACTCGCAGCAATGGTTTCAAGTTGGAAAAGTTCAGATTCAGGAAGGATATAGGAAAGCACTGGTTTGGTAATAGAGTTGTGGATGAGTGGAACAAACTCCCGAGTACCGTCATGTGTAGAGTACCGTTGTGTAGTTTTAAAAATAGGTTAGATAAATACATGAGTGGGTGTGGGTGGGTGTGAGTTGGACCTGACTAGCTTGTGCTACTAGGTCAGATGCCGAACTAATTCCTTAAGTGGAAGTGACCTGACTACCTGGAGTTTACCTGGAGAGGGTTAACTCCAGGTGGTCAGGTCTAAGCTGGGGAGTGTTCCTTTTTTCTTATGTTCTTAATTATGTGAAAATGGGAATGGGAATTCTAGAACATAAAGCAATATGGAACTTTATGAGGCCTATAGGCCCATAAGAAACCATTCCTAATTATTATTATTATTATTACTTTCAGCTGTAATCGGGTCAGTGGTGAGTGTTTTGATCATCGCAGTGGTGCTGGCCGGTTCTCTTATTATCTACAGAAGGTAATTATATATACACAATAAAACTTATCTGCAAGTGACTGTATACGTACATTAAAACACTTATCTACGAGTGTGGCATGCAAAGAGTATGTTACAATTTATTTGGCGTATGTCACACTCCCATATAGACTGCCTCCCAACCAACGAATCGGTGCTAGGGGTTTAACAATCGATAGGGTACCCGTCGTTAAATCAGTACCTTGGTTCAGTGACCAATCACAGGCAAGCCGCCAAAGCTGAAGCAACGTGGTTCACTTGCGGTAAGCATTGGCAGACTTGCCTACCTGCTGGTTGAGTAGGTATCATCTGCCACTGTGGTGTACACTTATTATTCTATCTGTACATATTGTACATAGTGTACATACCTGTATATAGTGGGTGAAGGCAAAACTGTACATTATAGCCTACTGCTGAGTTTGTTTGCACCAATTCCCATTACGACCAGGTCTCCAGGCCAGTTGTTACCTGTGTTCGTAATAACGGGTGACTATATACACACACATTAAAACTTATCTACGGGTGACTATATACACACATTAACATCTACAGAAAGTAACTATATACACATTAACACACTTATTTGCAGAAGGTGCCTATAAACACATTGAAACGCCTCGGTGGCCTGGTGGCTAAAGCTCTCGCTTCACACACGGAGAGCCCGGGTTCGATTCCCGGCGGGGTGGAAACATTTCGACGTGTTTCCTTACACCTGTTGTCATGTTCACTTAGCAGCAAATAGGTACCTGAGTGTTAGACGACTGGTGTGGGTCGCATCCTGGGGGACAAGATTGAGGACCCCAATGGAAATAAGACAAGACAGTTTTCGATGACGCACTGACTTTCTTGGGTTATCCTGGGTGGCTAACCCTCCGGGGTTAAAAATCCGAAGAAATCTTATCTTATCTTTATCTTACAGGTGACTATACATACACATTAAAGCACGTGTCTACAGAAGGTAACTATGTACACACTAATTCACTAATCTACAGAATGTAACTGTGTACACTAAAAACACTTTATCTACAGAAAGTGACTATACACACCAAAACGTTATCTTCAGGGAAAAACATATACTATATGGTATATGTTCTTGCTCTCTAAAATATGCCAAGTGTATTCACATTTTCAATTTAGATGATCTGAACTAAAATATTCCTATTACACAGGATATATACACTGAGAGGTGTATGTCTGTGTATATTCACTGATTTAATTTAAACACTATTTTGTAAATTAAAGTATTCTTGACTGGTGATGCACAAGTAACATGCAGCCTTATTGACCCTCATGTAGTCGATAGGCTGTAAGCCCAATTAACCAGCCAACCTGCAGGGGAACATTAGAATGGCTAATGTGCTAACAAGACGTGTGTTCATTTTTCAGCTTTTATATAAATAAACGGTTGGGTTTAGTCCTGACTCTTTTTCTTCAACTGCAGTTCTTCATCTCACCGGCTATTCTTCGTCTGTCCCCACTTTCCCCTCGTCCCTAGTGGGTCCTTACCTGTGAGTCCTTGAACTGAACTGAGCTTTTATACATGTGAAATTTTCAGATGTTACAGTACATTTTTATTTAAATCTATTATTTGACAGTAACTTTCACTGTCAAAACAATCGTTGCTGTATAAGCCAAGATTGCAAGGTCTGCATTTATAAAATACGACATATACACCAGTGGTGTGGGTGACTAAAATAATCACTGTTTCGCAGGAGCTCCAGCAGTAGGAACCTGGATGAGCGGTCTCCTTCCTACCCTGTCTCTGGAATAGTAAGTAGCCTAACCTGCATCTTCTGACGTAGGAGACTGCTTGAACATTTATGTGGCTCGGTTGGTAGCGCACTCATCTCACATTTTGAGTTTCCGTGGTTCGATCCCCGGTACGGGTGGAAACATTAGGCGTGTTTCCTTAAGACACCTGCTGTCCCTGCTCACTTAGCAGTAAGTAGGCACTTGGGTGTTAACCGGCTGGTGTGGGTCGCATCCTGGGGACAAAATTAACCTAAGTTGCCCGAAATGCTTTGCACAACCAGGGGCTTTCTATATGTCATAGATGTCAGCTATGGTCTGTATAAGTTGTATCATGCAGACATTAAGATTATTATACAATCATAAGGAATGTATATCGGGAAGGGATCACCAGTGACGGAATCATCATTAACGCCACAAATAACGTTTGATGTTCTATTTAGATATATTTTCAGTATGATCGTTTACAAGAATTCCACTGCTGTCTTTTATAAAAATGAGGTTTGTATCTAAAAGTAATTCGGCAGTATGCTTACCTCTACCATTCGTCCTAAGGAATCCTCACTGATGATGACAGGTCTTGAAATATTCTGTAGTGAGTTTACGGTGGGGCAAGTGCTCAAAAACTAGTTAAACTCATGAAGTGCCTCGCATTTAGGTCAGTAAACTGAACAAATAACCAGGTACGTGATTGAATTTAATTCTGCATGCGACTGCGTTGAGAATTTAATCCAATAACACTACAGTGTATTGTAAATATGGATGCCAACTCCGGGCCCCTCAGCTCTTCTCGACGAGTAATAACATTCCTGAGTACCACAGTCTACAACTGTGTTGGTTAGACGTGCCGCCTCATGTAGACAAATGGGCGGCAGAACTATAACAACAATGACAGTTGCATTTTTTTTCAACAAGTCGGCCGTCTCCCACCGAGGCAGGGTGACCCAAAAAGAAAGAAAATCCCCAAAAAGAAAATACTTTCATCATTCAACACTTTCACCTCACAAATACATAATCACTGTCTTTGCAGAGGTGCTCAGATACGACAGCTGAGAATAAGTCTCTCCCAGCTGTCACTATCCCAGACCCCTCCTTTAAAGTGCAGGCATTGTACTTCCCATTTCCAGGACTCAAGTCCAACTAAATCAATTAACTGGTTTCCCTGAATCCCTTCACAAAATGTTACCCTGCTCACACTCCAACAGCTCGTCAGGTCCCAAAAACCATTCGTCTCCATTCACTCCTATCTAACACGCTCACACATGCTTGCTGGAAGTCTAAGCCCCTCGCCCACAAAACCTCCTTTACCCCCTCCCTCCAACATTTTCTAGGACGACCCCTACCCCGCCTTCCTTCCCCTACAGATTTATACGCTCTCCAAGTCATTCTACTTTGATCCATTCTCTCTAAATGACCAAACCACCTCAACAACCCCTCTTCAGCCCTCTGACAAATACTTTTATTAACTCCACACCTCCTCCTAATTTCCACACTCCGAATTTTCTACATATTTATACCACACATTGCCCTTAGACAGGACATCTCCACTGCCCCCAGCCTCCTCCTCGCTGCAGCATTTGCAACCCATGCTTCACACCCATATAAGAGTGTTGGTACCACTATACTTTCGTACATTCCCTTCTTTGCCTTTGTTTGTTCTTAAAACCATGCGATACTTCTACTCTAGTATAAGTAGAAACATCATTCGTTCAAGTTTTTTTTTTTTTGCTTTCCTACAATATAGTTCAATGAAGAGAAATTTCAACTACTCAGATATGGAAAACGTGAGGAAATTAAAACTATAACAGGGTATACAACAAATTCTAACCACACAATAGAGCGAAAAACTAACGTGAAAAACTTGGGAGTGATAATGTCAGAAGATCTCACCTTCAAAGACCACAACAATGTATCTACCTCATCTGCTAGAATAATGATAGGATGGATAATGAGAACCTTCAAAAATAGGGACGCCAAGCCAGTGATGATTCTCTTCAAATCGCTTGTTCTCTCTAGGTTGGAATACTGCTGTACACTAACTGCCCCCTTCAAGGCAGGCAAAATTGCTGACCTGGAGAATATACAGATAAGTTTCACTGCACACTTAAGTACGATAAATCACCTAAATTAAGTCCCTTAATTTGTATTCCCTGGAACGCAAGCGAAAATCACTCCCTACAAAAGTAAAAGACTCGGCATGATATGCAACATTCCCCCAATGAAAAGCAGGGGCGCCACGAGTACACTAAGAGACTAACACAATAAGTGTCAGGGGTCCAAGACTGTTCAGCTGCCTCCCAGCATACATAAGGGGGATTGCCAATAGACCCCTGGCTGTCTTCAAGGTGCTGGACAAGCACCTAAAGTCAATACCTGATCAGCCGGGCTGTGGTTCTTACGTCGGTTTACGTGTGGCCAGCATTAACAGCCTAGTTGATCAGACCCTGATCCACCACGAGGCCTGGTCTCAGGCCGGGTCGCGGGGGCGTTGATCCCCGAAACCCTCTCCAGGTATACTCCAGGTAGTTCATCGTAATCTATGCCAAAATGCCAACACTATAACATTCGAGTATCTCTAGAAAATCCTAAATTGCACTTTAGTGTTTTTATGAGTAGACTAACCTAGTCTCAAAATTACATTTTGAACAATATTTTTTGCTTTGTTGTTGGAAGTATATAAAATAGTGGATCCTGGGGCTCGGTTCATAGCGCACTGTGTCCGTGGTTCGATCCTCGGCACGGGTGGAAACGTTAGGCATGTTTCCCTACACCTGCTGCTTCTGTTCAACTAGCAGTAAGTAGGTATCTGGGTGTTAGTAGACTGTTGTGGGTCACATCCTGGGAAATAAGATTAAGGACCTTAATGGAAATGAGACAGTTCCCTATGACGCACTGTCTTTATTGGGTTATACGTTTGATGAGTTTCGACTCTCACTACTCTCGGAGCCCGGCCATGGGCTAGGCTCGTCTGGTGCTTGCCTAGTCAACCAGGCTCCTGCTGCTGGAGGCCCGCTGCCCCACATAGTCATCATAGCCTGGTTGATCTAGCACCTAGTGAAGATACTTGTCCAGTTTCTTCTTGAAGGCTTCTACACTTCTTCCAGCCGTAGTTAGTCTGGGTGGCTAACCCCCCGGGTTAAAAATCCTAACAAAATCCTGGAGAACTGGAAATGGGAGGCAATCAGGCTTCATCAAAGGAAGTTAATGGTAGCTGCAATTCCATAGATCAATTATTATTATTATTATTATTATTATTATTATTATTATTATTATAGTGGAAAACGCTAACCCCATAGATATCATACAGCGCTTGGGTAATGCTAAACAATCGGGTATGATACAAGGAAAAAACAGGACCAACTACTTGGATCAAGAGTCCCTCACCAGCATGAAGGGTCCGTGGAAGAAGAGTCCATGGATGAAAGGCTCTTCAACCACTCATAGTTGTACAAAAATCAAACTTATGATACGTTGTATCCGCTCCATCACTTGCCTCACAAGCAACATCACTGACAACTCTTCTCTATGACGCTGTCACTTGTGATGGGCGAATACCACGGAGAATTTTAAAAACAATTTCTCAACCTGTCGTTGCAATATCCAAGCACACTAAATCAATACCACACTGCCCTCCATTATTATTATAATCAAAAGGAAGCGCTAAAGCTTTACACTGCCCTCCAGACATAACGGATAATTTGCCAGGCCTGCCAACTCTCCTCCACCAAACAGGATGTTTCATAACTGATATGGAGTTTTCCTGGATCATCCATCAAAACTGTTTCTCTAAGTAACTATACATCATTGTCGTTTTACACCTTTGAAATCCCTTGCTATAATTTATAGAATCTTTCAGGGTTTCCATCTTGAAACCTAACCACATGAACTGGCATCCGCTTAAAGCACACACATTGACCTCTTGCCTAACTCACTTAACTCCATCTCGTTAACCGAACTGGTTCATTACAACCAACCTTCCTAGCTAACCCTTCACATTTCTAACAGCATGGCAAAATTATTGATCTATTTAACTCACGATATTGTAGACGGATGTACGGCAGATACAGTATATGTAACGGTTTATTAAACTAGAGAATTCATCATAATACCATGGCGTAATTGTCACACACAGCCTTGCAGTAAACTTCTCAATTTACTCTGACTTGTATATCTTCTCCTCACTTCTCACGTGTGCATCATACAAACAACGGATTTTTACATTCTCCAATGTTGCGGCAACAGAAGTGTTATTAATAAAAATTAACCAATTTTAACATACCACAACATTAGCGTGTGTAAACCATTCAGAAGTTCAATGATCTATTTTATGTCCTTTTGTTGGAAATTTATTATTACTGATAAGGCTTCCTGTTCTGCACCAACAGGTGGCCTGGTGGCTAAAGCTCTCGTTTCACACACGGAGGGCCCGGGTTCGATTCCCGGCGGGGTGCAAACATTTCGACGTGTTTCCTTATACCTGTTGTCATGTTCACCTAGCAGCAAATAGGTACCTGGGTGTTAGTCGACTGGTGTGGTTCGCATCCTGAGGGACAAGATTGAGGCCCCAATGGAAATAAGACAGACAGTCCTCGATGACGCACTGACGTTCTTGGGTTATCCTGGGTGGCTAACCCTCCGGGGTTAAAAATCCGAAGAAATCTTATCATATCTTATCTTAACAGGATGGTATGTACAACGAAGGCTACTGGACCCTCTCTAGGAACACCGAATTGATGTATGAAGGCTATGCGGAAATAAATCACGAGACGCCAACTGATGTGGCCCTGACCATCCCCCGCCCGATCATCGGGTCCCAGATACCATGTGACGTCCTACAGGACCCAGAAATAAGACTAACTCGAGCCAGAAGTGACCCAGGTCACCCAGACTGGTATACATGTCAAAATATTCCTCGCCCTCGCCTCAGCATATAGGGAACTTGTGTACGGTATGTAATTTACAGTAAATTTTGCTTGACAAGTGTAGGAGACCAATTCAGTCAATAAAATACTTGTTAAACAACCACATTAAAGTGGTACATAGACTGCTACTCTACAACCCTATAGCAAGGAAAAGGCAGGACATTCTAAATCATGCACCTTTCGTACTGGACCCGGGGGGCATGGTAGCAGAGGAAAAATGGTACAGGAATGACTGACTTTCAAAACACCTTAATGTGAATGCAAACCTGAGTTCTAGATAAACTAGGTCAAGAACAGACCAAGAGAGCATTTACTTTTTTGTTGCACCCAAACAAAATTTTTACTTTCCTCACCCACAATATTTGTTTCAATGTGGATTTAGTATTTGTTACTTTCATTTAGCCCAAAATATTTTGTTCAAGATTTTCTAAATTTTTAGTTTCTAACTTTTTGTCATCAGTTATTTTTTTTTTAATTTCCCAACAAATATTCCAGCCATTTTGCACTTTAAGATGATCTTCATCACAAGAACACCTTGAGAACATGATCCTCATCACAAGGACACGGAGAGCATGAATTTCATCACAAGAACACATTGAGAATACTGTCATCACAAAAACACGTTAAGAACACAGGTTTCAGTCACAATGCACCAGCTCAGAAACATAAGAAACTTGCGCCTGACTGACATAAATCAGACGAGAGAAAGGTAGATAGCTTGCGTATTCCTAGACTACGTGAAATCCCTCCACAGTGCACTGTAAAGAACACTGCTTTTCAGCCTAGTGTCGCAGGTCGGAGTAATGATCAATATATGTATTATTATGGATTAAGGAATCCCTGATTATCAGAAAACAATCACGTGAAGATGAAACATGAATTGGTGGACATGTAACTAGCGGGATTCTCCAAGGCTCATTCCTCTATCCCCTAATATTCCTAATATATACATAAAGGACCTATTAGAAGGGATAAGCCCCTATATGTCAGCGTTCGCTGACGATGCAAAAAAAAAAAAAAGGAAGTAGGCTGCAGAAATTTACGGGAAGATCTGACTACACTACAGGAATAGTAAACATAGTGGTTGTAAGGAACTTAGAATTCAACCTAAGGAAACACACTGTAATGTAAATTGACACATGTAAGAGGTGGCTGGAGGCAATGCACTGTCTACTTGAAAAACAATTCACAGGTACGAAATTTAAAAAAACCTGGGAGTAAACATCATGCTTAACCAATCTCCCAATCCCGCATAGAAGTGTACACAAGGTTAAAAACCTAAGAATGGCTTTAGAAATCTGAATAAAGACTCCTTCATAGAAAAACCATTCATTACATATATGAGACTGATCCTCAAGTATGGAGAACCAGCAGAGCCCGTATCTAGCAAAATAAAAAAAAGAAATAAGAGAAAGTACGGAGACTCACCACAATGCTGGTACCAGATATGAGGAACAAAAGTTACTGAGAAAGATTGTACAAACTAAGTAAGGTTAAGTAAGTTTATTTAGATACAGGTACATATAAATAGTTACATAAATTGTCATACACAGCAGCATATGTGTGTAGGTTACCTAGGATAACCCAAAAAAAAAGTCAGACAAAGTAGCATATGTGTCATACATAACAGCATATGACACATGTATGCTTATACGTGTTGCCTCTGTTCACCTAACAGTAAACTTTATACTGTAGGTGCCCACGAACCCAGCAAACATTGTGTATTTTTTGTAATTTCAACGTTAGGTAGACGAAATTATATTGTATTTATCAGTTACAGCATTTAGCCTACCTCGCGATTACTTAATATTGTTTGCTGGAAGACGGGGAAATAGTATATCTTAGGTAAACCTGGGTCTTGAAATGAGTTGAGGTAAGATAAGAGCTCTTAGCTTGTAAATTCAACGGTTTAATAATATGACCACAATAAAGTACTCAAGCTTGGGCTTAGGGGTTACCAAGACTGATTACAGTAATGAGCAGAGAAACCAATACAGTACAAAGTCACATATGGGAGAGATCAGAACGAGCACACATGAGAGGAACTAGGACAAGGGTACAGATGGAAGGGACCAGGAGGAGGGTACACATGGGAAAGACCAGGACGTGGGTACACATGGGAGAGACCAGGACGAGGGTACTCATGGGAGAAACCAGAACGAGGGAACAACATGGGAGGGACCAAGACGAGGGTACACATATGAAGGACCAGCACGAGGGTATACATAGGAGGGACCAGCACGAGGGTACACGCGTAGGAAATAAAGTATGTATTCTTTTAGATATAGTACAGTAGACAAATTGAATAAAGTACACGTAGCCGTTTTCTTTTCTGTATATAATATTGTAGATGTTAACTCTATTATTTCTACCAATACAATCAATATATCAACTTTTCAAATATATTCTCAATTTTAAGATAATATTTTCTTATGATTTATTACCTAGTTATTGTATTACAGATTAAATCCACTCAATCGTCACCCACTTCATGAGTTGACCTTGGCTCGTCTTTAGATGGATTTTGCTCCGAGTTTGAGTCTTCTCTACACAAGTTTCTCACCCTAATTGGACAACTACGCTGAAGATCATTCCTAAATAGCAAACTTCGTATTGTTATCCTCACTAGGCAGTGTGAATAGACAATGGGTGCACGCGGGAAAACGACTGAACGTGAAGGCGTAGTCAATCAAGAAGAAAATGTTCGGATTATTTGCCCCAGAGTTGGACCGGACTTCAAACTTCTGAAGCCCTGAACTATGTCGAGAGGCCCAAAAGTTTCAATAAATAAGTAATAGTAAAATAGGGGCAACTTTTTTTTTTAGGACCTTTTCCCTTCCACACTGTGATGCCTTGATTAAGTTGTAGCTTAGTTTACTCATGCTTAAGTGTGACCTACCCCGGATGGCTAACTACTCAAGATTTTTCCAAGAAAGCCAAGCAAGGTGCTTATTTATTTTGGGGTCCTCAGATCCTTAACCTGAGATGCAACTATTAGCAATCGACTAAGTCGTAGGTATTTATTAACCAACTAACGTAGGCAGCTAGTGTAGATGAGACTTAGTCTGGCCCCTTCCGAGATTGAGCCGGAGTCCTTTCGGGTGTGAACCGAATGCTCTACCACAGCTTTACATTGCAGAGCCACTATGATCCTTCGCTGTCAAGCGAAGGATCATAGTGGGTTACGTGTGGTTATTGGATGAAGTGAATAATCATATCAAAAAAGGCTTCGCTAGTTAGTGAAACTGTGAACTACATCCAAGACCACAATTGTTTGTGCATTAATTTAGCACGTATGTCAGGTGATCGAAAGACTTTTGTCATTTTTTAAATTATCTACACACCTTCAGGTAATTATTTATTTGATTCCGCTGAAGGAATCTCGATCCAAGGAATTTGAGATTCCCTACTCTACATCTTGTTTCCAAGCTTTCGTATTATTCTTATTATTATTATTATTATTATTAACACATAAGCCGTTACCCACCAAGGCAGGGTGACCCGAAAAAGACGAAACACTTTCATCATTCACTCCATCTCTGTCTAGCCAGAGGTGCGCCTACACTACAGTTATAAAACTGCAACACATCAACACACCTTCAGAGTGCAGACACTGTACTTCCGATCTCCAGGACTCAAGTCCAGCTAACTGGTTTCCCTGAATCTTTCACAAAATATTACCCTGCTCACACTCCAACAGCTCGCCAGGTCTCAAAAACCATGTCATATTCGTTTAATGTGACATGCAGCTTTAATAACCCTCGTGTAGTCGATATACTTTAAAGCTAATATACCAAATATGAGTCATACTTAGAAAGATATACACCATTGAATTTTTGGGTAATAACAGATTAAAATTAAACAGAGGCAATAAACGTAATTGTCCTTATAGCACAATTTAGTTCTTGTTGAATCATACTTTATTTAATTTTTCTTGTTATATATGTAAATAATTATGGGGATAATCACCTCTCCTGCCTAGTTTTATATAATTATATTACATAAAATTATCTGATTTTTTATATATGCTATATATTCACAAATAATATTTTATTAAAATATAATGTATAAATTATAGTACATGTAACTGTTTTGAATTGTAACTCAACAGTGAAGTCTGTTTTATCATGTTTTATTGTATAAGAAATATATTTTATTAATATTTATATCATTCTACAAACACAATACCGATAAAATTGCCTAAATACTGTGTTCCATGGGGTTACACAACACACACACACAATATATATATATATATATATATATATATATATATATATATATATATATATATATATATATATATATATATATATATATTCAACAAGTCGGCCGTCTCCCACCGAGGCAGGGTGACCCAAAAAGAAAGAAAATCCCCAAAAAGAAAATACTTTCATCATCATTCAACACTTTCACCACACTCATACATAATCACTGTCTTTGCAGAGGAGCTCAGATACGACACCTGAGAATAGTCCCTCCCAGCTGTCACTATCTCAGACCCCTCCTTTAAAGTGCAGGCATTGTACTTCCCATTTCCAGGACTCAAGTCCAACTAAATCAATTAACTGGTTTCCTGAATCCCTTCACAAAATGTTACCCTGCTCACACTCCAACAGATCGCCATGTCCCAAAACATTCGTTTCCATTCACTCCTATCTAACACGCTCACACATGCTTGCTGGAAGTCCAAGCCCCTCACCCACAAAACCTCCTTTACCCCTTCCCTCCAACCTTTTCTAGGACGACCCCTACCCCGCCTTCCTTCCCCTACAGATTTATACGCTCTCCAAGTCATTCTACTTTGATCCATTCTCTCTAAATGACCAAACCACCTCAACAACCCCTCTTCAGCCCTCTGACAAATACTTTTAGTAACTCCACACCTTCTCCTAATTTCCACATTCCGAATTTTCTGCATAATATTTACACCACACATTGCCCTTAGACAGGACATCTCCACGGCCTCCAGCCTCCTCCTCGCTGCAGCATTTGCAACCCATGTTTCACACCCATATAAGAGTGTTGGTACCACTATACTTTCGTACATTCCCTTCTTTGCCTCCATGGATAACGTTTTTTGTCTCCACAGATACCTCAATGCACCACTCACCTTTTTTCCTTCATCAATTCTATGGTTAACCTCATCCTTCATAAACCCATCCGCTGACACGTCAACTCCCAAATATCTGAAAACATTTACTTCTTCCATAATCCCTCTCTCCAATGTGATATCCAATTTTTCTTTATTTAAATCGTTTGATACCCTCATCACCTTACTCTTATATATGTTCACTTTTAACTTTCTACCTTCACACACTCTCCCAAACTCGTTCACTAACATTTGCAACTTTTCTTTAGAATCTCCCATAAGCACAGTATCATCAGCAAAAAGTAACTGTGTCAACTCCCATTTTGCATTTAATTCTCCATAATTTAATCCCACCCCTCTCTCCAACACCCTAGCATTTACTTATTTTACAACCCCATCTATAAATATATTAAACAACCATGGTGACATTACACATCCCTGTCTAAGACCTACTTTTACCGGGAAGTAATCTCCTCTCTCCTACACACCCTAACCTGAGCCTCACTATCCTCATAAAACTTTACAGCCTTCAGTAACTTACTACCTATTCCATACACTTGCAACATTTGCCACATTGCTCCCCTATCCACTCTATCATATGCCTTTTCTAAATCCATAAATGCAATAAAACTTCTCTACCTTTATCTAAATACTGTTCACATATATGCTTCACTGTAAACACTTGATCTACACATCCCCTACCCACTCTAAAGCCTCCTTGCTCATCTGCAATCCTACTCTCTGTCTTACCTCTAATTCTTTCAATAATAACCCTGCCATACACTTTACCTGGTATACTCAGTAAACTTATTCCCCTATAATTTTTACACTCTCTTTTATCCCCTTCCCTTTATATAAAGGAACTATACATGCTCTCTGCCAATCCCTAGGTACCTTCCCCTCTTTCATACATTTATTAAACAAAAATACTAACCACTCCAGCACTATATCCCCCCCTGCTTTTAACATTTTTGTCATGATCCCGTCAGTTCCAGCTGCTTTACCCCCTTTCATTCTACGTAATGCCTCACGCACCTCCCCCACACTCACATCCTGCTCTTCTTCACTCCTAAATGATGTTGTACCTCCCTGGCCAGTACATGAAATTACCGCCTCCCTTTTTTCATCGACATTTAAAAGTTCCTCAAAATATTCCCGCCATCTACCCAATACCTCCAGCTCCCCATCTACTAACTCCCCTACTCTGTTTTTAACTGACAAATCCATTTGTTCCCTAGGCTTTCTTACCTTGTTTATCTCACTCCAAAAAAATTTCTTGTTTTCAGCAAAATTTCTTGACAGAGCCTCTCCCATTCTTTCATCCGCTCTTCTTTTGCACTCTCTCACCACTCTATTCACGTTTCTTTTACTCTCCATATACTCTGCTCTTCTATTAACACTTCTGTTTTGTAAAAACCTCTCATAAGCTACCATTTTCTCTTTTATTACACCCTTTACTTCTTCATTCCACCACTCACTCCTCTTTCCTCCTACACCCACCCTCCTATAGCCACAAACGTCTGCCCCACATTCTAATACTGCATTTTTAAAACTATCCCAACTCTCTTCAACCCCCCCACTACTCATACTTGCACTATCCCACCTTTCTGCCAATAGTTGCTTATATCTCACCCTAACTTCCTCCTCCCTTAGTTTATACACTTTTACCTCTCTCTTACTTGCTGTTGCCATTTTCTTTTTGTCCCATCTACCTTTTACTCTAACTGTAGCTACAACCAAGTAATGATCTGATATATATGTTGCCCCTCTATAAACATGTACATCCTGAAGCCTACCCATCAACCTTTTATCCACCAATACATAATCCAACAAACTACTTTCCTTACGTGCTATATCATACCTTGTATATTTATTTATCCTCTTTTTCATAAAATATGTATTACTTATTACCAAACCTCTTTCTACACATAGCTCAATTAATGGTTCCCCATTTACATTTACCCCTGGCACCCCAAATTTACCTACTACTCCCTCCACAACATTTTTACCCACTTTAGCATTAAGATCTCCAACCATAATTACTCTCTCACTTGGTTCAAAACTCCCCACACACTCACTCAACACTATCTATATATATATATATATATATATATATATATATATATATATATATATATATATATATATATATATATATATAGTGTGCGTGAATATTTATATGTGCGTGAATATATATATGTGCGTGAATGTATATATGTGAATACAGTATCTAATTTGTATATATGTGTGGTAGGCCCTTAATATGTACAACGTCATACTTCACTTAAATTATTTTAC
This sequence comes from Cherax destructor, assembly GCA_009830355.1. Classification (NCBI taxonomy): domain Eukaryota; kingdom Metazoa; phylum Arthropoda; class Malacostraca; order Decapoda; family Parastacidae; genus Cherax; species Cherax destructor. The sequence goes on along the minus strand of WNWK01003101.1, from coordinate 137,531 downwards.
TGTATAATTAGCAAGCATAAATAAAACCTCAAAACTGATATATACTTGACTCTTAATTAGGTATCCAACGAAATAGGGATACCTGTAGTGGCCTATTAGAAATTTTGTTCTCCCTCCAACAATAATAATAATATAATAATCCCTCCAAGGTTGCCGTGCGATAACTGGAGAACGCCTCGTTTGATCGGCTTCAAACTTTCATCGCTAAAATGCAATGATGAAAGGAGTTATGAGTGTTATTAAGCTGTGCAGTTGCCACTTTTCCAGTTTTATAGCACAAAATTTAATATTGCTTAAAGTAAAATAACTTGACAATACTTATCCTGAGTGCCTTCAAATTTGAAACACTGATGCTATAATAACTTTACTTAAGTAAAAAGTTATTATAGTTTTAGACTATGGCTGGTATAAATTTACCAACCTTATAAAATAAAAAGTGAGGATTATTTGTTTTCGTGCGATAATTAGAGAATCTCTTCTTGATAGGCTTTAGACTTTGAATGCTGGTGTACTTTGTTTAAAGAAAGGTTTACTGAGGTGTGCAAGGCCCAATTTGTCAATTTAGCTTAGAACCCGTGCGGATTTTGCGCTTCCCATATAATAATTTAGTTTAACGGCTCCATTGAGTTTTAATTCGTGCAAATCTGAAAAAAAATGCTGTTTTGGGTATATTTTGAACCAGACTAAAAAAGGCCCATTTTTAACTTACTATAGTGAACCTAATTTAATGTAACCTAAACTAATCTAAGCCAACAAAATGCAGTAATTATAACCCACCCTAAGCCAACCAAATCCAGTAATTATAAGCCAACTAAATCCATTAATTATAACCCAAACTAAGCTAACCCAACTAAACATAATACAACCAAACCTAACAATACAACCAAATATAATGGAAGCTAACCCATTAAGTACTTAATCAACATTAGTACTGCCACTTACTGTGTAGGTGTAATGTACGTTCACCACGTACATTAAGGTTGACACTGTCAGTTCACTATGTATTACACTCGGAAGACATAGTATAGGTGTCGGTGTTATTGGAACTGTTTACTTCGCTGCCCCAGATTATGATTAGCTGACGTTCCCTTCAAACGTATATTTTACCAAATACATTCAACCTCTCACAAAAGTAATTTTGTTATTAATATCTAGTCCCCAAAATATTCACAAAAGAAATAACTAACAATGACGGACTATTAAACTATTGTTTTATAAAAATGAAAACAAAGCGTTAGTTCGGTGGAGCCCCTGAACGAAATATTTATATTAGCACAAATTTATTGAATAATTATGTCAAGGGAGGTAACTCGATGCTGGTGAAGGCTCTTGATCCAAGGAATTAGAGCTAATATCCCTTGGATCTAATCTAATTGCTTCTTATTCCTGTATGATCCCAGTGGGTTTGGCGCTCCCCGGTTCCCCGACCTAGGGTATAGAGAGGGGCAGGGGAGCTCACCAATAAACTCTATGGGCCTCTCCAATCTGGTTTCATCTTATTCATTAATAACAAAACGTTAATAACAGTCCAAACCTTCCTCTAAGTACACCATCGTTGAAAATTTAAAGCCGTTCAGAAGAGGTGTCAAGTTATCGTACGGAAACCTAAATATATTCTGCTATAAATGATAATTATGTAGTATTTACCACTTTGCCTAGTCGAGGAAAATTAAATTGCATATTATTACTAAACTAGGTAAGAAACTTTGAAAACATTCTCTCAAATTCTTAGCTCACTTAAATTTGCCAAGTCCAAAGTCCTGACACCTAATAAACCCCCCATTTATATTGCTGATACCGTAAATAAGCTTAGTATTGACTTGTCAAGTGTTTTCCTCAGGTTAGTGATTACTTCACTGGCAGTTAGCAAGACTCCCTCTACTTGTCCCCAACAAATTCTACAGAGATAAATACAGTAATAAATGCACTAAAAAACAAAGCTGGTAATAAAGCGAGCATATTACCATTCATATATAAGAAAGCTGCTCAGGCTTTCACCTGTCATTGCAATTCTGTATAAATCTTTTGAAGTCCACAGTTTCCCCAGTATACTTAAGGTAGTTCGTCAATAATGAACTGAAGTCAATAATGATAGACCAATCTCTAACTTGCCTGTGATGTATAAATCTTTGAAAAGATAATACACAAACAATTATATGCATTTATTACCAAGCAGAACATTCTTAACACTTGCTAGTTCAGCTTCAGGCTTGGGCAAAAGCACTAATGATGCTATCTCTAAGATGCTAGTCTCTGTCTATTCAGCTCCAGAAAATAATGAATATCCAATGGGGCTCTTTATTGATCTAAGAAAAACTTTGCACACTGTAGACCACATCTTGTTGTTGAAACTAAAGCATTGTGGAATCAAATGGCATGCTCTCATTTACATAGAGTCATACCTTACTGACAGATGTCAGTATATGACTGTCAATGACACCACATTAACTCAAACTATCAACATAGGGGCCTCAAGCTAGCGTTGATGGCCCAGTTATTCCCCATCTACATCTCTGACCCACCAAATGCCTCCCAGGAACCAGTCCTGTGTGCAGATGACATCACATTCGTCATATCTCATCCAAAACTTATTGTTCTCAACAACACAGTCAACAAGCAGCTCGTAAATATTACTACCTAGATGGTAATCAACAAACATACACTCAATAAAGACAAGGCCTTCTACATGCTATTTGAAAATAAAACTAAAAATGCCCATTTAAACACTAAAATAAATAATTCGCACATAGTAAAACTTAACACTCATATTCAACACATCTAAGAGAATTTCCAAAACTATGGACTTCCTATTAAAAATAGGCTACTATGTTTTACAAACAACACTACTCACTGTGAACCCCTCTAATTTATCCCTACCTCACTTATGATATCTACTTGGTGATCTACAACAACAAATCACCTAAAAACCGATTGTTACCCGACAGAAATCAGTTATTAAAATAATCACCCAATCAGGCTCCAGACAACACACTCCTCCACTATTCAAAAATCTTAATTTACTCCAAATATAACAAATCCACATCTACTACCGTGAATTTTATATATGCAGGACCCTTGGAACGAATTTCAACAAAGCGCTCCGCCTCTTCCTGAAGAACTGCAACAGAATTGAAGGCATTTTAAAAAATACTCTACTGTTTCACAAGCAACAATACCCACTCAGTACTACTCATTAATCTAGCCCTACCTCACTTATGGTATCAGTGGTCGGGGATCCACAACAGCAAATCACTAAAACCTAATGTTACCCAGAATAAATCAGGTATTAAAATGATCACCCATTCAGGTTACATACAACACTATTCTAGTCTTAACCTACTCACCTTACAAAACGTTCACACCTACTACTGTGCATGTTATATATGTATATAGGACACATAGTACGAACTTCAAACCAGTACTTCGACTAGTCCTTGGAGAGCTGCAACAAAACACACAAACGTGAACCTCTTTCACATACCACGTGTTCAACTCTTAAGAACTCCATGCGAATAAAGGGCTCTAAAATTTGAAACTCCCTTCCAGAAAAAGCAAAAAGTTCCACGACACTATGGTAAAGGCATCTATGGAAAGAAAGAAGTTTATCTATGGAGGCCATAAAAAAGGGACAATGTCCCTCGCTGTGCAGTGATAAGCGGGCTTGGCTTTAATAAAAGATGTTACAGGGTCGAACCCCACTACAAGGCGGGACGTATGGGCAAGTCTTCTAACACCTACTACCCCTGTTACTTAGTAATAACATATATCTGGGAGTTAGTCAATTGTTGGGTCCTGGGGAGGACCTAAAGAGAACCCTAATGGGAATAAATCAGACTGGCTTTATTGGGTTATCCGGGGTTATTAACCCTTCAGGATCTTTTACCAAAGTACAGTGTTATAAAAGACCCCAATAGAAATAAGCCACTCTATCTAACTTTTTTGGGTTATCCTAGGTTCTCTAAACATATGCTGCTATGTATGATATTCTATGAAACCGTATTTGTGTATACCTGAATAAACTTACTTACTTAATCAAATATTTTATATGGGTGTGGTGTCAGGTTTGACATCACAGTGTGAATGTTATGCTGATAATTAGTATCGCAGAAATTCGAAGACAGTGTAGGGGTTACCAATAGTATAATTCTCTCCCCGAGGAGAGAACATAAGAAAGAAGGAACACTGTAGCAGGCCTACTGGCCCATGCGAGGCAGGTCCAATTCACCCACCAGTTTAAGCCAATGGCTTAAGGTAGTCAGGTAAGGTCCCATTCACTAAGGAAGGAACACGGCAACTGACCTAGTAGCACAAGCTGGTCAGGTTAAACTCACACCCACCCACACCCACTCATGTAATTATCTAACCTATTTTTAAAACTACACAATGTCTTAGCTTCTATGACGGGACTCTGGAGATTGTTCCACTCATCCACAACTTTATTACCAAACCAGTGCTTTCCTATATCCTTCCTGAATCTGAATTTTTCCAACTTGTCCTGTCTAGGCTAGATATTTTTAGCATGCTATTTACATCCCCTTTATTAATTCCTGTTTTCCATTTATACACCTCAATCATTTTTTTTTCAACACGTCGGCCGTCTCCCACCGGGGCAGGGTGACCCAAAAAGAAAGAAAATCCCCAAAAAGAAAATACTTTCATCATCATTCAACACTTTCACCTCTTTCATACATAATCACTGTCTTTGCAGAGGAGCTCAAATGCGACAGCTGAGAATAGTCCCTCCCAACTGTCACTATCCCAGACCCCTCCTTTAAAGTGAAGGCATTGTACTTCCCATTTCCAGGACTCAAGTCCAACTAAATCAATTAACTGGTTTCCCTGAATCCCTTCACAAAATATTACCCTGCTCACACTCCAACAGCTCGTCATGTCCCAAAAACCATTCGTCTCTATTCACTCCTATCTAACAAGCTCACACATGCTTGCTGGAAGTCCAAGCCCCTCTCCCAAAAAACCTCCCTCCAACATTTTCGAGGACGACCCGTACCCCGCCTTCCTTCCCCTACAGATTTATACGCTCTCCAAGTCATTCTACTTTGATCCATTCTCTCTAAATGACCAAACCACCTCAACAACCCCTCTCCAGCCCTCTGACAAATACTTTTAGTAACTCCACACCTAATTTTCACACTCCGAATTTTCTACATAATATTTACACCACACATTACCCTTAGACAGGCCATCTCCACTGCCTCCAGCCTTCTCCTCGCTGCAGCATTTGCAACCCATGCTTCACACCCATATAAGAGTGTTGGTACCACTATACTTTCGTACATTCCCTTCTTTGCCTCCATGGATAACGTTTTTTGTCTCCACAGATACCTCAACGCACCACTCACCTTTTTTCCTTCATCAATTCTATGGTTAACCTCATCCTTCATAAATCCATCCGCTGACACGTCAACTCCCAAATATCTGAAAACATTCACTTCTTCCATAATCCCTCTCTCCAATGTGATATCCAATTTTTTTCTTTATTTAAATCAATTGATACCCTCATCACCTTACTCTTATCTATGTACACTTTCAACTTTCTACCTTTACACACCCTCCCAAACTCATCCACTAACCTTTGCAACTTTTCTTCAGAATCTCCCATAAGCACAGTATCATCAGCAAAAAGTAACTGTGTCAACTCCCATTTTGCATTTAATTCCCCATAATTTAATCCCACCCCTCTCCCCAACACCCTAGCATTTACTTCTTTTACGACCCCATCTATAAATATATTAAACAACCATGGTGACATTACACATACCTGTCTAAGGCCTACTTTTACCGGGAAGTAATCTCCCTCTTTCCTATTCCAATTCATTTATATCCTGAGCCTCACTATCCTCATAAAAACTCTTTACAGCATTCAGTAACTTACTACCTATTCCATACACTTGCAACATTTGCCACATTCCTCCCCTATCCACTCTATCATATGCCTTTTCTAAATCCAGAGAGTAGGATTGCTCATCTGCAATCCTACTCTCTGTCTTACCTCTAATTCTTTCAATAATAACCCTACCGTACACTTTACCTGGTATACTCAGTAAACTTATTCCCCTATAATTCTTACAATCTCTTTTATCCCCCTTCCCTTTATATAAAGGAACTATACATGCTCTCTGCCAATCCCTAGGTACCTTCCCCTCTTTCATACATTTATTAAACAAAAATACCAACCACTCCAACACTATATCCTCCCCTGCTTTTAACATTTCTGTCATGATCCCGTCAGTTCCTGCTGCTTTACCCCCTTTCATTCTACGTAATGCCTCACGCACCTTCCCCACACTCACATCCTGCTCTTCCTCAATAATATCTCCCCGATTCTACGCCTTTCTAGAGAGTGCAGATTCAAGGCCCTCAGTCTATCCTCAAAGGGAATATTTCTGATACATGGGATCAACTTTGTCATCCTCCTTTGTACGTTTTCCAATTCATTTATATCCATTCTGTAATACGGTGACCAAAATTGTGCAGCATAATCTAAATGAGGCCTAACCAAAGATATATAGAGTTGAAGAACAACCTGAGGACTTCTATTATTTATACTTCTTGATATGAAGCCAAGGATTCTGTTAGCTTTATTGCGAACACTTATACACTGTTGTCTTGGTTTCAGATTACTGCTAACCAGAACTCCTAAATCCTTTTCGCAATCAGTAGTATTAAGATCTACATTATTTAGTTTATATGTGGCATGGTTATTGTCCTGTCCAACATTTAGAACTTTGCATTTGTCTATATTAAACTGCATCTGCCACTTTTCCGACCACTGCATCAGTCTATTCAAATCATCCTGGAGTGCTCTAATGTCCTCATCAGAATGAATTGGACGGCCTATTTTGGTGTCATCAGCAAATTTTCTTATATGTATTTTTATTTATTCCCTCATCTATGTCTTTATGTAAATTGTGAACAACAAGGGACCCAACACTGACCCCTGTGGAACACCACTTGGGCATTTAAAGAAAATTAAGCAGAATAGGATGTTCAAGTGGGTTTATAAATCTGGGGTGGAAGAATTACCCAAGGGAGGTTCCTTGACGCCGGTGAGGCGCTCTTGATCCAAGAATTTGAACCTTTCGTTCGCTTCCTTAGATAAGTATTTTTTATTCAGGTATAGGTATACATAAATACAGTTACACAGATTATCATACATAGCAAAATATGTGTAGATTACCTAGGATAACCCAAAAAAGTCAGACAGTGACTTATTTCCTTTGGGGTCCTTGTGATAAGTATTAATTTTATTTAAAAGTTAAAAGCAGGCAAGTATCTTAACTATGTGAAAAGGAGTTAAAATGAAAGGAGATATAGTAGGGGTAAGGTAAAATCAGATACTACTTACATTGACATTAAATAAAGTATCAGATCATTGTACATGTATGTAGATATACAAGAAATCACTCTCCTTCCTCTCTGTAATTAAGTTAGTAGCCATATTCATTACGTACATTTTGGCTTTCTTCTTGAACTGGCTCGTGCTATGACAGGCTTTGACATGTGCAGGTTGTCTATTCCTTTCATTTATTGCTGTGCAATAAATGAATCTGAAGCCTGACCACTGACTGTAGGTGTTGCAAAGTTGTTCTCCCTTCCCCTAGTACCATAATTGCTTTCGTTCCCATCATTATAATAATAATAATAATAATAATAATAATAATAATAATAATAATAATAATAATAATAATAATAATAATAATAATAATAATAATAATAATAATATATTTATTTACTACAAGTACATGTACAGGATGGATAATGAGAACCTTCAAAACCAGGGATGCCAAGCCCATGTTGACACTTTACAGATCGCTTGTTCTATCTAGGCTGGAATATTGCTGCGCACTAACTGCACCTTTCAAGGCGGGTGAAATTGCTGACCTTGAAAATGTGCAGAGAACCTTCACGGCACGCATAACTGCGATAAACCACCTCAATTACTGGGAACGCTTGAAGTTCCTAAACCTGTACTCTCTAGAACACAGGCGGGAGAGATACATTATTATATAAACGTGGAAAATTCTCGAGGGATTAGTAACAAACTTGCACACGAGAGTCACTCCTACGAAAGCAAAGACTCGGCAGGCGATGTAACATCCCCAATGAAAGCAGGTGCCACTAGCACGTTGAGGACAACACAAGTGTCAGGGCCCAAGATTGTTCAACTGCCTCCCAGCATACATCAGGGGGATTACCAACAAACACCTGGCTGTCTTCAAGCAGGCACTGGACAGGCACCTAAAGTCAGTACCTGACCAGCCAGGCTGTGGTTCGTACGTTGGACTGCGTGCGGCCAGCAGTAACAGCCTGGTTGATCAGGCTCTGGTCCAACATGAGACCTGGTCACAGACCGGGCCGCAGGGGCGTTGACCCCTGGAATTCTCTCCAGGTAAACTCCAGGTACTCCAGGTACAAGGTATACAGGCCCAGCTGACATCAATGACATACTACTACTATATAGAAAGCCGCTTGTTATACCTGGAGTATACCTGGAGAGGGTTCCGGGGGTCAACGCCCTCGCGGCCTGGTCTGTGACCAGGCCTCGTGGTGGCTCAGGGTCTGATCAACCAGGCTGTTACTGTTGGCAGCACGCAAACCGACGTACGAACCACAGCCCGGCTGGTCAGGTACCGACTTTAGGTGCTTGTCCAGTGCCTGCTTGAAGACAGCCAGGGGTCTATTGGTAATCCCCCTTATGTATGCTGGGAGGCAGTTGAACAGTCTTGGGCCCCTGACTCTTATTGTGTTGTCTCTTATCGTGCTAGTGGTACCCCTGCTTTTCATTGGGGGGATGTTGCATCGTCTGCCGAGTCTTTTGCTTTCATAGGAAGTGATTTCCGTGTGCAAGTTTGGTACTAATCCCTCTAGGATTTTCCAAGTGTATGATCATGGGGATATGTATATGATCAGGGGGATTACCAACAAACCCCTGGCTGTCTTCAAGCAGGCACTGGACAGGCACCTAAAGTCGGTACCTGACCAGCCAGGCTGTGGTTCGTACGTTGGACTGCGTGCGGCCAGCAGTAACAGCCTGGTTGATCAGGCTCTGGTCCAACATGAGGCCTGGTCACAGACCGGGCCGCAGGGGCGTTGACCCCTGGAATTCTCTCCAGGTAAACTCCAGGTATCTCTCCCGCCTGCGTTCTAGGGAGTACAGGTTTAGGAACTTCAAGCGTTCCCAATAATTGAGTGTTTTATCACAGTTATGTGTGCTGTGAAGGTTCTCTGTACATTTTCTAGGTCAGCAATTTAACCTGCCTTGAAAGGTGCCATTAGTGTACAGCAATATTCGAACCTAGATAGAACAAGCATCCTGAAGAGTGTCATCATGGGCTTGGCATCCCTAGTTTTGAAGGATCTCATTTTCCATCCTGTGATTGATACAATGTTATGGTCTTTGAAGGCGAGATCTTCCGACATGATCATTCCCAGAGTGATCATGTAGAGCATTTTGGGCAAATTAAGTCAGTTTTGTCCCAGGATGCGACCCACACTAGTCGACTAACATCCAGGTACCCATTTTACTGATGGGTGAACATAGACAACCGGTGTATGGAAACATGTCCGATGTTTCCACCCCTTCGCCAGGAATCGAACCCGGACCCTCACCGTGTGAAGCGAGAGCTTTTGCCACCTGGTGGCCTGATAGTGGCCTGATGGTGCCTGGTGGCAAAGCTCGTTTCACACGGTCAGGGGTCCGGGTTTGATTCCCGGCAAATGGGTGGAAACATGGGCGTTTCTGTACACCGGTTGTCCATGTTCACCCATCAGTAAAATGGGTACCTGGGTGTTAGTTGACTGGTGTGGGTCGCATCCTGGGACAAAACTGACCTAATTTGCCCGAAATGCTCTGCATAACAAGCGGCTTTCTATATAGTAGTATGTCACTGATGTCAGCTAGGCCTGTATACCTTGTACATGTACTTGTAGAAATAAAGATATATTATTTGACAACCCAACACTTGACGAGTATGACGCACACCTGAGATCAACCTTTAAGAAGGCACTGAATCTGTTACTAGAGGATCGGCAATGGGAGCAGGCAACCCTCCCAGTGCGACTGGGAGGTATAGGGGTGCGCAAGGCAACGCAGGTAGCTTTACCTGCATTTCTGTCGTCGTGTTTGGCTGCCAGTGGATTAGTCAAGAAGATTGTCCCCGAACCCTTGAGAGGTGTGGTGGGAGCTCAAGACCCCAGGCTCATTGAAGCAGCCGTGCGGTGGGACACCCTTGCAGACTTCTCCAGTAGACCAGCTCCTCCCAAAGAGCACAAACAGTCCCACTGGGACAAACCGATCATGGAAAAAATCGCCAACACAATGCTCACCAACGCTTCAGGAAAGGACAAAGCTCGTCTCCTAGCGGTGAAGGCACAACACTCAGGAGATTTCCTTCTAGCCGTTCCCAATTCCTCCCTGGGCACTCGACTCGACCCACAGGCCATTCGGATGGGTGTTGCTCTTCGCCTAGCCGCCCCCATACTCACCGAACATAAGTGTACTTGTGGCAGGGCGACGGCTGATCAATTCGGACTTCATGGTCTCGTGTGTCACACATCAGAAGGGAAGTATGCTAGACATGAGGAGGTCAACGACATCATAAAGAGAAGCCTCGCCACAGCCCGTTGCCCAGCCCAACGGGAACCCCAAGTGCAGAGGTCTGATGGAAGTCAAAAGCGTCCTGATGGAGCCACTATGCTACCCTGGAAGAATGGTAAACAGATTGCTTGGGACTACACCTGTGCCGCCACAATGGCAGACACCTGCTTGCCCATACTCCGTAGCTGAAGGGGGTGGAGCTGCCAGCCACAGGGAGACCCAGAAGACCCACAAATATGAAGGCCTTCCCCCTTCCTATAACTTCATCCCAATAGGGTCGGAGACCCTTGGAGCATGGGGCAAGTGTGCTCTAAAGTGTCTCAAAGAGCTGGGTGAAAAACTCATCATAGAAACCAAGGACCACAGGGCGGCCAGCTTCCTCTTTCAGAGACTCAGTGTTGCGATCCAGAGGGGAAATGCCTACAGCATTCTGGGCACGCTGCCCACTGCCGGGGAGCTGGACGAAGTATTTGAGATGTAGCTCTGAGTTGTTATCTTTGTTGTTTTACTCCCTATTGTATTCTTGTCAATGTATTTTGTCTTTAAATAAAGTATATAGAAAATATAGGGGGTGGTAGGAGAAAATTTTCAAACAGCTTCAGGGAGAACTTTGAGTTTTCCCTGAAGCAAGTTTATTCTTTTCTTTGAGGATGGATCACCCTACATTAGTGGAAGACGTCCCGTGTGGTAAAATAAACCTAAACAAAAAAAATTGTGCTCTATGATCCAAACAGCTTAGAGTTTCTTTTTTTGTTGTTGTTAAAGTAGTAGGTAATAATAATAGTATTGTTATATACAGGAAGGCTGTGGTTAGAGGCGGGGTCTCTGTCCAGGCTGGAGCTGCCGTCTGTGGCAGTGATGGTCGCCCTCGCCTGGGCTCTTCGTGTTGCTAGCCCTTTTGGCTTCAATGTAAGTGCCTTTTAACCCCTTTAAAAATATTCTCTGAGTTATAACTAACACGTAGAATGCCAGGTGGCTCTCTTGTATGAATTAAAATGTCGAGTGATTAAGTTAATAGGTTGAATTATGGCATCGGTGTATTTCTAGGGTTTCTCTTTTTCTTAGGGTAGCATTATTTATCATTGCTAGCGGCTTCCCTGGTCATACTGCATGAAGGTTTATTAGATATTTTGTGCCATCCAGTAGTGATATGAAACAAACTGCAAGATTTAGACACCTATCAAATAAGAGAGTGGGCATTTATTAAAGAGACGTTTCGCCCGCTGGGAGATTTTGTCAATTTTATGCTTGTCAGCGTTTATGTAACTTTTACAACATCCCTAGTAATTGTAATTTTGATATTCTGTTATAACTTTAATTGTATGCAAGGTAGCGTCTGTTCAGCCGGATAACTTAATAGTTTGTTGAAAGCCATTTACATGGCAGTCAGGAAGCCACCAGTTTATAGATAAGGTTAGGTTGTACAAACCCATGAATTTTAACTATGTAAATTAGGAAATTGTTGATAATGCACTACGTGTATTAATGTCTGGGCAAACAGCTGCTGGTCAGTAACTTTGGCCTATCTATTTACCTATGTATGATGTTCTATGTAACTGTGTATACCTGAATAAACTTACTTATCTAGCTATCTATATATCAGTCTATAACCCTTTAAGGTAGGGGTTGCTTTGATGTTAGTCAAGGTTTCTTGATTCAAGAAATCTGAGATACACTCTCCTTCCTCAAATCAAACTTGAATTGCTCAAAGTATTTTTTAAATCTCTAAACTTCCTTTCTTCAGACCTGATTGTCCCCGATTTTCCAGATGCTGTATAGCCCTAGTGGGTTTAGTGCTTTTCATAAATATAATACTGTACCTATATCTACATTAGGGATTAGTACCAAACTTCCACACGAAAATCACTCCCTACGAAAGCAAAAGACTCGGCAGACAATGCAACATCCCCCCAATGAAAAGCAGGGGTGCCACTAGCACTTTAAAAGACAACACAATAAGTGTCAGGGGCCCAAGACTGTTTGACTGCCTCCCAGCATATACAAGGGGGATTGCCAATAGACCTCTGGCTGTCTTCAAGTAGGCACTGGACAGGCACCTAAAGTCGGTACCTGACCAGCCAGGCTGTGGTTCGTGTGTTAGACTGCGTGCGGCCAGCGTAACGGCCTGGTTGATCAGGCCCTGATCCACCATGAGGCCTGGTCACAGACCGGGCCGCGAGGGGCGTTGACCCCCGGAGCTCTCTCCAGGTAAACATATCTAAACAAGATGGCATCTAGCAAAATCACCAACGTCCAGGTGTAAGTTTCTGTGTTTTGTTGAAATATAATTAAAAGTTATCCATCAACATAATTTAGGTTTATTTTTGGTTAGGTTAGGTTTTGTTACCTTAGTACTTGCAGATATTTTTGCTAAATTTATATATGGAAGACTTCTTTGCCAGTAGGAATGTAGCAGACTTCTGACTGATCTGCGACTTCGTAACGTCAGTGGGAGTACTGACATTTGTTGTAATAATGTTGGTAGAATTACTGACAATATGTTAGGTAATAGGATACAAGTGCAACTATGTAATGTGACATTTTATTGTGGCAACGTTTCGCTCTCCAGGAGCTTTGTCAAGCCAACAAGGCTTGACAAAGCTCCTGGAGAGTGAAATGTTGTCACAATAAAATGTCACATCAGTTGTACTTGTCGTTTTTACCTAAAATACTGACATTTAACAAGATAATCAACATACGCATTCTCAATGTTATTTAATCATTTGAGAACTTACTGTTATATCTAATGTTATAATCATAAAATGTCATTTTATATATGAGTGCAGTACTTAAAAAATCTTTTACTATTTTTAATAAAAAATATTTATAAATAATGAAACAGCTTTGTGTATGGCTTACTTAAGTTATATCTTTATATGATTTTCCACCAATTTGTGTACTATACGTACTGTACTATATGTAAATAAAGTTGCCTTTGTCATTGTTGTGTATGTCTATAGCAGTTTATCATGATCATTGTACTCTCTAAATGTATAATATAGGGATGTATCGGATGTGAAAAATTTAGATATCCGGTATGCGGATGTGTATACGGATGTCTTACTTACTCATTTTACGGATGCGAATACGGATGCGGATGTAAGAAATTGTGCGGATGTTCCGGGGATTTCGGATGCGGATGTAAGAAATTGTGCGGATGTTCCACGGATGTTGATGCGGATGTATATGTGGATATCTGTTTGCTGTGAAATGCGGATGCGGATACGGATGTAAGAAATTGTGTGGATGTTCCGCAGATGCGGATGCGAATATCCGATACATCACTAGTATAATATATAGTCTTTTAAACAACCATATATGAAGTGAACCTGAATAAAACTTATCTTAATATAAATAATTTACTATTTTTCCATAGTATGTATGAGAGGTACAGGTACACCACCGATTTTCTGGCACCCCTGGTTCCAAAGCTTTGCCAGATTATCCGTTTTGCTGAACCAACAGTGGTGACCTTCATCAAGACATTCTAACCCACTAATTACACACTTCCTGTATGTCTCTAAAGCACCATGGACTGATACAACCTTAAAAAGAAATATTAAATGTAAATTAAATAAACAAGATTTTAGCAAGAAAATTTATTTCTCAATCAGGAAGTTGAGAGCTGTCATGATTACTGTCTCTTTCCTAGTTTATCATTTCATCTTTTAAACATTTCATCCAAGCAAGGTTGCTTTGTGTTTTGATCTTTTCCAGTGTAATTTTTCATGCAACAAATGTGTTTACATTTGACACCACCATTGACATTTGCATATCTCTTAGAAGGCATAGCTAGGGTTAAATTTGAGCAAAATAAGCTAAGATCTCACAAATTGAGGTATCACCACCAGCAGGTGCAGCAAAAACAATTCATGTGAGCATGGTTACACTCAACGCCCAGTAAACTGGTTTGGCGGGCACGAGAATTTCAAGTTCCTACTCATAATTTTGTCTGGACTAAGGAAGGTGTCAGACCGTCCATTGCCAGAAAATCGGTGGTGTACCTGTACCTTATTTGCAGTGCTTTTTAGCCATGACTGGCAGTGGTAGAGCAGTTTTGCTTCCACTGGTATATTATGGCAGTGTCAGAACAGTTGTTGTCACAAAGTGTAATGATGATCTTTCTATAATTTGTAAAATGTAGTGCCACCACACTGCTCTTGTTCACCTAGCAATAAATACATGGGTGTTAATTAAGTGTTGTAGGTTGCATCCTGGGAAGTGGTAGTATACCTTAGATAGGGCTGAGCTTTAAAATGAGCCTGTAAAATTGATCTGTATAAAAAATATAAAAAGATAAAATAAAAATTTTCTTTATAGAGCTTGATGTACATGTCCAGATCCTGGTATATTAATAATAATAATATAATATCTTTATTTACTACAAACACATACATGTGCAAGGTATACAGGCCTAGCTGACATCAATGACATATGTACTACTATATAGAAAGCCCCTTGTTATGCAGAGCAATTCGGGCAAATTAGGTCAGTTTTTGTCCCAGGATGCGACCCACACCATTCGACTAACACCCAGGTACCCATTTTACTGATGGGTGAACATAGACAACCGGTGTAAGGAAACATGTCCGATGTTTCCACCCCTTCACTGGGAATCGAACCCAGACCCTCACCGTGTGAAGCGAGAGCTTTTACCAACAGGCCACAGGGCACCATATTGGTACAGTATACCCAGAGAAAGCCTGTGACTTTCGAGGCCTACTTTGTTGAGGGTGAGGCTGTATCCATACAGTGATCCGTCTAATCACTGGCCAGATCCTAGTGATATTTAATCTCAGTATGTACATCAGGCTTTCACATTAATCAAGTAGCCTACAAGTGGTTGTTCCACGTCATTTTCAGCAAGATGCTGGAAAAGCACGGAAATTGAATGCCTTCCACATTGGCAAGTTATTGGCTGTAATAT
Organism: Cherax destructor; assembly: GCA_009830355.1. Lineage (NCBI taxonomy): Eukaryota > Metazoa > Arthropoda > Malacostraca > Decapoda > Parastacidae > Cherax > Cherax destructor. The sequence continues at coordinate 121,986 of WNWK01003101.1, read as the reverse complement.
CATTGTCTAACTTATTTTATACCTTTATAAACATTTGCTTCAGTGTGGGGTTTATTTTGCTCATCGGAGTAGAAAACAAATTCAAAGCATGCAATCGAGCAAAAAACTAAATGTGATGGACCTGGGAGGGATACTGTCTGAGAATCTCACTTTCAAAGATGACAACATCACTGTTTCTATCACATCTGCTAGGAAAATGATAGGATGGATAATGAGAACCTTCAAAACTAGGGATGTCAAGACAATGATGATTTTCTTCAAATTGCTTGTTCTCTCTAGACTGGAATATTGTTGTACATTAACAGCCCCTTTCAAGGGAGGCAAAATTGTAGACCTGGAGAATGTACAGAGAACTTTCACTGCACGTATAAGTACACCTAAATTTGGGAACAGTTGAAGTCCCTTGACCTGTACTTCTTGGGACGCAGGCAAGAAAGATACATGATAATATACACTTGGAAAATTTTAGAGGGACTAGTCCAAAATCTGCATATGGAAATCACCCCTATGAAAGCAAAAGACTAAGCAGGTGGTGCAACATCCCCCCCCAGTGAAAAGCAGGGTTGCCATGAGTATGCTAAGAGAGAACACAATAAGTGTCAGGGGTCCAAGACTGTTCAACTGCCTCCCAGCATACTTTAGGGGGATTACCAATAGACCCCTGGCTGTCTTCAAGGAGCTGGACAGGCACCTAAAGTCAGTACCTGACCAGCCAGGCTGTGGCTCGTACATTGGTTTACATGCAGCCATCAATAACAGCTTTGTTGATCAGGCCTGATCAGGAACCAGGCTGTGGGGGCGTTGACCCCCGGAACACCCTCCAGGTATACAGTTCTCTTACAAAAATCAGTGTTTACCATACTTATGAATTTTATAAATTTTAAAGTTGTTCAATTTGAATCCATTGTTAGATTTATGTGCCTTTACATTGTAAGCATTCTCTTATATATTCCATGTATTTGTACTCTATACATAGTCATGTCCCTCAAGAATATAACTTCAGTGCTCTTACTATGTCTTAACATCTCAGAGCACACTAACCCACAACTTGTTTTGTAATCAACCTTTTTTTTTTTTCTTCAACAAGTCGGCCGTCTCCCACTGAGGCAGGGTGACCCAAAAAGAAAGAAAATCCCCAAACGAAAATACTTTCATCATCATTCAACACTTTCACCTCACTAACTCATAATCACTGTCTTTGCAGAGGCGCTAAGATACGACAGTTCAGAAAAATCCCTCCAAACCGCCAATATCTCAAAACCCTCCTTTAAAGTGCAGGCATTGTACTTCCCATTTCCAGGACTCAAGTCCAACTAAATCAATTAACTGGTTTCCCTGAATCCCTTTACAAAATATTACCTTGCTCACACTCCAACAGCTCGTCAGGTCCCAAATACCATTCATCTCCATTCACTCCTATCAAACCACCTCAACAACCCCTCTTCAGCCCTCTGACAAATACTTTTAGTAACTCTACACCTCCTCCTAATTTCCACACTCCAAATTTTCTGCGTAATATTTACACCACACATTGCCCTTAGACAGGACATCTCCACTGCCTCCAGCTGCCTCTTCGCTGCAGAATTTGCAACCCATGCTTCACACCCATATAAGAGTGTTGGTACCACTATACTTTCGTACATTCCCTTCTTTGCCTCCATGAATAACGTTTATTGCCTCCACAGATACCTCAACGCACCACTCACCTTTTTTCCTCCATCAATTCTATGGTTAACCTCATCCTTCATAAACCCATCCACTGACAAGTCAACTCCCAAATATCTGAAAACATTCACTTCTTCCATAATCCCTCTCTCCAATGTGATATCCAATTTTTCTTTATTTAAATCGTTTGATACCCTCATCACCTTACTCTTATCTATGTTCACTTTCAATATGGAATTTGTTTACTGATACAAAAATATTCCCTTTCAGATGAGATTTGTTATTCTACTACTACTAACTGGGATTATTGGTGTTCGTGCTCGGGCACAAGAATATGAAGATAATGACTTTGCTGAATTTGAAGTATTCGAAGAGGAGGATGAAATAGCAGGTGAAGAAGGAAATGAAGGAAATGAAGAAGGGCTGTCTCGTGGTGGAGGGAGGCAAGATGGTAGTGAAGCATCTAGTGGATTGCGAATGGATGTGGAAGATGATGACGATGATGATGATGATGAAGAGGAGGCAATTGTAGAGGTAGCACTAACACTTAAACAATTACTGTCTATTGATACTGGTTAAAAATATTTATAATAAGAGAAAGTTTAACATAAAAAGGCACAGAAATACAATTTAGTTAAGGTATTATTATAATATAAGATCACTGATATCACAGTTCAGATAACCCTCCAAACTGTAACATTCCCATCCCTTCAGTGTGTAGGCATTATACTTTCCACCTACAGGACTTGTATCAGGTTTACTAATTTCCCTGAATCCTTTCATAAATGTTATTCTGATCACACTCCAACAGCACATCAGATCATAAAAACTGCTTGCCTCCACTCACTCCTGTCTAAGACACTTGTACAAGCCTGTTGGATGTACAACAGGCTAGTATGATATTGTATAAATAGGCTTTATGAATTTATCAATATCTTTTCAGTATCATAATGAATATTTATAGAAATTTATTATTGTGATCTTTCTTTATTCTTGGTTGCTATTATTTACCCATGGGGCATTCAGCTTGAATTCCTTTATATATTAACTGACCACTTCCACTAATGATTTCTAAGCTATATCAGTGCTATTGGGTTAGCTTCAATATAATTTTCATTGTGATCAGAGCAATAACTTTTATATCAATTTTTTTTCCAACATATGTATTTTTGTAGCTAATTTAAATTTTGTATTGAAATTAAAACATTTTTCCTGTACCCTAATCTGTGGACCCCCGGTGTTCGTACTGCTCCAGACTCGAACAATTATGTAAGTGTATTTTTGTAAGTGCTTTTGTAAGTGTATATTTGGGGGTCTAAAAGGACTAGTCTAATTTACATTATTCCTTATGGGAACAAATTCGTTTGGTAATGGCACTTGAACAGCATTCTGGAACGAATAAATTATGAACACCGGGGGTCTACTGCATATTTGTCATTGTGAATAATAGCAAATGAAAAAAAATAAATCTTGCATTGAGAAATTAAAACTGCATGGCAGCAAAATTAATTGGTTAAAGAGATAAGAAATGGGAAAGCAATATGTATTAGGAAAGGAATATAGAGGTGGGGAAAAATTTGACATCAATTGGTGTGGCAGTGCTAGTGTAGCCAAGGAAAATATAATACTGTGATTATAAAGTTATTGTACCTGTTTTGCTTGCAATTCCACCAAAAATCTTATTGCTTGTTCATACTGTAGGATGAAGATGAGAATGATGAATTCAGCCATTTTCATGATGAGGAGGAATTTATTGGCTTTGATAGTGAGAGACCACAGGGAACTCGTGTGCCTAAGTCACAAGAGGAGCCAAAGATTACTATTGCTAATGTAAGTAAAGTACCCAGCTATGTTATTACTATTTGTTTGTGAATCCCCTCAGGAAATGTTCTTTGGTGCTGGTGAGGGGATCTAGATCCAAGAAATTGGACTTTTCCTTTCTTTCCTTAGATCAGACCTGATTGCCTTCTATTTCCCAAGCACTGCTTAAACCTGTGGGTTTAATGTTTCCCCTTATAATAATAATAATAATAATAATTTGTTTATGAATTATTAATGCAGCAGACTCTCCATATAACAGACTAATGGGGGTTAGTTGGCTAATAATGACAATTATGGTGGAAAGAAAAGTTTGTCTTGCCTTGATTGTAACAATAACTGACAATTATATAATCAATGGACTTTGACCATTGTTTCTTGAATTGACCCAGCAGATTGTTTTCTGGATTTCTGAAACTCATTATATGGAGGGTTTACTGTAATATGATATTTTAAAAGTGGTAAGAAACGTAATAAAATTTATGGTGGTAGTTATTCTGTTTCAAGCCTTGGACAGTAGTTTTTCCAAACATGTTAATCGAAAATGGAATCTTAATTTTTTTTTGTATGTATATTTTGCAGGTTCCTCTTCATCTGCGGAGTAATTGGGACAGCTTCTACTTGGAGATGTTAATGATTGCTGGACTTGTTGTATATTTCATTAACTTTATTGTTGGTAAATCAAAGAACCAGAAGTTGGCTAATGCTTGGTACAATTCCCATAAGAACCTTCTTGAACAGAATTTTGCCCTTATTGGTAAGTCAGTATTTAATTTTTTAAATAAACCATGGCTTTAAGAAAATTTCAATTTATCAATTAAGGTTGTCACTCCTGACATTTAGCTTTTTTTTTATATAATAATAAGTTAAGAGTTACATATATTAGTGGATGAAATCAGACCATTAGTGGCATTTTTATGATTGGCATGTTAGTCATTATTATTTTTATTCTGTGCTGTCTAACTTTATAATTATTAATAAAAGATAGCTAGTATAAGAACATCATCTGTTATACCACATTTGTATTTATTCTCTGCCTAAAAAAATTTCTTTTCATTTTATATCACTTTTTCTCTTCATATACTTTTCCTTCCTTATATCAATTTTACCTTGCTAAAACCTCTCTCATGCTAACTTTTTCTTCCTTACCACCCAATTAAAGGCATTTTACCAATAATTTTCATCCCTTCCACACCTTTGCTTCTATAACCACGAACTTCTGCTGCATATGCTCGCACTTTTCTTAATTAAATCTACCAAATCCTCTTTATCCTCCACATTACCTATACTGTCTCTACCCCACCTTTTTACTAAGAATTGCTTGTCTCAAAAAACTTGTGTGTTCTTGTTTATTCATTTTCATCTCTTACCCAGCGATACCATTCCCATTCTCCATTTATTTGCCATTTATTCTTACTGTAGCTACCACTAAATTATCTGGCATATCAGTCATGCCTCATAAAATGCGTATATCCAGAAGTACCTATCAACCTTTCATCCACCTATCCATAATCTAGCAAACTGCTGTCATTGCTCACTACATTATATCTCGTAAACTAATTTAGCTTTACATGTTTAAAATAATTGCCTGGTATTACCCATAACCAAACCTCTTTCTACACATAATTCAAGGCCCAGTTATTATTTACCCCATCACTCCAGACTTTCTTGCTGTGCCCTTTACAACACACACTCCCATTAGCATTTAAATCACTCACAACAATTATTCTCTCAGTTGATTCAGAATTACCTAGTCACATAACACCTCCCAAAATCTCTCTTCTCTGTACTTCTCTCTCCCAAAGGTGCAAAAATACTTATTTTAACCCACTTCTCACTTTCCATTTTTACTATAACACAATTCTTGAATTTAAACACTTGTATCTCCTCTTTCCTTTTCATAGTTGATTATTTAATATCAGCACTGCTCATTTAGCTCTGTTTTTCTTGGACACATTGATTTAACCCTGTTTATTTCACATTTGTCTCTCACTCCTTTTAGTTTTCTTTTGCATAGTGCTAGGACATCCAGCTTCCTTTCTTTCATAACATTAACAATCAGTTCTTTCTTATAATTTCTTTTTTTTTTTTTTTTTTTTTTTTAATTCATACAGAAGAGGTCACTAGCCCCTCACTTCTGGTATTTTAGTCACCTACAACACTCATTGCTTACAGAGGCACTTTTCCTATGGAATTGAAAGGAAACATTACAAGGGCAAGAACTATATAGAAATTCAAATGAAAACTCAGATGTGTGTGTGTGTGTACTCACCTAATTGTGGTTGCAGGGGTCGAGACTCAGCTCCTAGCCCCGCCTCTTCGCTGTCAGCTACTGGGTCTCTGCTCTCCCTGCTCCATGAGCTTTATCATACCTAATCTTAAAACTATGTATGGTTCCCGCCTCCACTATATTGTTCGCTAGACTATTCCACTTCCTGAGTGTGTGTGTGTGTGTGCGCATATACATGCATGTAGTGTATACTGGATGTTAGTTGCAAGATTTACCTGAAATCTTGCATGTTTGAGACAAAGAAAGGACTAGTAATCCTGTCAGTAAAACAATTAAAAAGTTTGTTTTACACTTGTATGACAGGATGGTAGTCCTTCCCTGGATACAATACTGGGCTAGCACAACACTTCTTGTTTGAGTTCAAAAAGTCAATAGTCATAGCTATGGCAAAAAGTTGTTTTCCTGGTTTTACTGCATCAGTTTGTCCCCACTGTCAAGGAAGCCAGTTAGTACATCTCTTATCCTGAATGTGGTGGATTGCAGATTCTCAAGCAAATAACATGGCTGCTACAGGTGACCAAGCCTCACCAAAGTCAGCCTTGCAGTTAATGACTACATACAGTAGTCCCATCATTCTTCTTTAATTGTTCACTTAATTGGGCACATGAATTATGGACCTGTACCATAGTTAAAACATGTTTTTATAAACTAATAACAGGCCTGTTCATAGTAGAGGATTGCACTGTCATATGTGACAACCTTGTGGAAAGGTCAGCTAATAACAGGTACTCATTGTTCTTCACCTCTCCTAACTGAAGTTTTTGTTATTTTTCATGATGTTCACTGAAGAATAGTACCTTCCAACAAACAAGTTTATTTTCCAAGATGATACAAATGAATAATAGAGATTGAATGGTATAGGTAGTTCATACATGGAAAAGCCCATAGTTGTACAATGCATTTTGGATACACTTAAGATTATGAACACCTTAAAATTACATGATAGAATAGTGTTAAACCTGGAGTTTACACAGTTTTCAAGAGCATGGTTCATCACACAATCTTAAGATAATAGGAGTTTGTTGCATATAGCATAAGTCACAATACTGTGGTGCTTAGGCACAATATTGGCACTTAGAGGAAAGCTTTTAGCACTTCTTTTGATTATAATAATAATAATAATAATAATAATAATAGAGGAAAGCTATGATGATGTTTCTGTTCTCCCTGAATCAATGTCAAGTCATAGCAGTTGTAACTTGACAGTGGTCCAGGGTAAACAAGTTTCCTCTCTTAGCTGCAGATTGTTTGTAAATTTATTGCATATACAGTGGTCCCCCGAGTAACGTACACCCCGGAAATCGTACAGTTATGCAAGTATAATATTGTAAGTGCTTGTGGAAGTGTATTTTTGGGGGCCTGAAATAGACTAACCTACGTGACATTATTCCTTAAGGGAGTAAATTCATTCGGTAATGGCACTTGAGCAGGCTTCTGGGATGAAGTTTTTTCGTTACTCGGGGGACCACTGTACTTATCAATACAATTTCACATGGCTGGTCATCAAATATGGTTAACTAGTGTAAATCAGCTTATTTTTAGTCATGTAATTGCAAAACCTGATTTCCACAGTACCCACTAATCACCAATTCTCACCTTTAAACATTGCGTGTTGTTTCATGTATGAATATGCTGAAGTGACTTAGGAGAATATTAATAAGCATGTGATTTTATGTTAAATAGCAATATTTAAAGGTGTTTCACATACACTACCATGTCAATGTGTGAAATTACAAATAAACTAATGTTTATTAATGATTTTGCTAATAAAATTTCAATACCAAATCAAGTGGTTCATGTTGCATTCATTTTACATCTGGTAGGTGATGATGGAAAACAATCAGTAGAGAATGGTGGTTTGCAGAAGGAATCTGAAAATGTCTACACACTCTGGTGCTCTGGACGTACTAATGTCGAAGGAATGCTAGTGGAACTCAAATTCATCAAGGTGAGGCTTTTTTTTTTTTAACAATACTTGATAAATAATTAGTTTGTGTTATTTATGAGAGGGTTAGTTTGTTCAGCAGCCTTCCACCAGAAATAAGGGCATCCTACTCCACAAACTTGACCACTATGGTATAAGAGGTCATGCACTTGCATACTTCAAATCCTACCTTACTAATAGGTACCAGTATGTCACCATTAAAGACACAACCTCCTCGACACGACCACTTGATACTGGAGTACCACAGGGAAGTGTCCTTGTCCCCTGCTCTTCCTCTTATACATCAATGATCTACCCAATGTATCGCAACACCTGAAACCAATACTCTTTGCTGATGACACGACTTATGTCATCTCCCACCCAAATCTTGAAATGCTCGACACCATTGTTAACGATGAATTACTAAAAATATCTACATGGATGACAGCCAACAAACTTACACTCAACACTGATAAGACCTTCTATATTTTGTTTGGAAACAGAGCAGATGATGCACAATTAAACATTAAGATCAACAACACTCCAATTGCTAAACATACTGAGGGTAAATTCCTGGGCCTTCACCTCAACACTAATCTGAAATTCAGCACTCATATCCAACACATAACGAAGAAAGTGTCCAAAACTGTGGGGATCCTCTCTAAGATACGTTACTATGTACCACAATCAGCCCTACTCTCACTATACTATTCACTCATCTATCCCTACCTCACATATGCCATTTGTGCTTGGGGATCAACAGCAGCAAGACACCTAAAACCAATAATAACCCAACAAAAAGCCGCAGTAAGAATTATCACGCAATCCAATGCTAGGCAACACCCCCCCCCCCACTCTTCAAAGACCTAAACTTACTCACTGTTCAGAATATCCACACTTACTACTCTGCAATCTACATTTATAGAACCATAAATACCAACTTTAACCCTGAACTAAAACTCTTTCTTGACAGTTGTGACAGAACCCATAGACATAATACCAGACACAAACATCTCTCTGACATTCCCCGTGTCCGACTAAATCTATACAACAAAAATTCAATGTACATAAAAGGGCCTAAAATCTGGAACTCCCTGCCTGAAAACTCTAGAACTGCAGACACAACCTCCACTTTCAAAAGCATCGTTAAAAAACATCTTATCTCACTTACCGGTAGCTAACCACATGCAAATTACTTTATCTTGCACATATCCACAACAAAATTACACTTACTGATATCTGTGATTCCCCATTAATTTTGCACATGACTGTAGCCAAGATTCTAATACAACTACAGTGGACCCCCGGTGTTCGTCCATTTTTCGTAACAGAATGCTGTTCAAGTGCCATTACCAACCGAATTTATTCCCTTAAGAAATAATGTAACATAGACTAGTCCTTTTAGACCCCCAAAACTACACTTATAAAAGCATTTAAAAAAATAAACTTACATAAAAGGGCCTGTTTTGAGCAGGACGAACACCGGGGGTCCACTGTATTGCTTCATAATTCTTAAGCTAGTCTTAAGTTTGCCTAAGACACTCCAATATAGAAACTGTATCATGCCAACACGTCACCATTTCCATTAATATATAAACTAATTGTTAAATTCTTTAATTTTTATATTACCTCAATTTTGTAAACCTAGTTAATCACTACAATTACCTAACCTTAATACCAGTACGTACAGTGTACCCCCGAGTTACGAACACCCCGGAAATCGTACAAGTATGTAAGTATAATATTGTAAGTGCTTTTGTAAGTGTATTTTTGGGGGTCTGAAATGGACTAACCTACTTGACATTATTTCTTAAGGGAGTAAATTCGTTCGGTAATGGCACTTGAGCAGGCTTCTGGAATGAATTTTGTTCGTTACTTGGGGGTCCACTGTATAATCATTGTATAGAGTAAGTTTGCCTGATTTACTCCAATATTGGAGCAAACCTAGTATTAAGTCTGCCCGAAATGTCTAGCATGCCCAGGCATGCTAACGGCCATCTTTGTAATTATAGTCCTTAGTCCTTAAAATGTAAAACACACATTGTAATTTTTACAGAGAAATATATCAATTTCAATTTGAATTAGAATCCCCTGGCTGCCCTCAAGAGGGGGCAGGACAGATACTTAGTCAGTACCTGATCAGCCCGGCTGTTACTAGGGGCCGCATGTACAGGGTCTCCTCACTTAGCGACGTACTCATTTACCGATGACTTGGACTTACAACAGGCTCTCTGACCAGTATGCATACCTAAATAACGTAAATTAGAGCTGATTTCCTCTGTTCTGTTTATTACAATATACAGTACACTGCTGTATAAACATTTAAAAATACAGTGGTACCTTGACTTACGAGTGCCCCAACTTATGAGTTTTCCGAGTTATGAGCCGTCGCTTGGTTGATTTTTTTATTTGAGTTGCGAGGCAAAATCCAAGTTATGAGCGAGCTTCAGATACGCCGACACTCGCAGGAGATATCGAGGAAATATCAAAAACCTTGATAATAACCAATGTGTAACATCCTTTCAATTTTGAGTGTCATCCTACCAGAATGTTCTATAACGTATGCCCTAAGTGAAGAGAAACCATTCTGGAACATGTGTAATACATGTGCGGCAGGCCGGCTGGTTGAGTGGCCAGCTGGCTGGCTGGCTGATTTGCTTTTGCTGTCTCTATCTCCTGTCTGTCTGTATATATCTCTCTCTGTCAATCTGTGTGTCTATCTAACAGGTACACATAAATGCAATTATACATAGTGTAAATTACCTAGGATAACCCAAAAAATCCAGACAAATTGCTATACTATGCTTGTAGATACTGTATAAGGAATAATAAGCATGACTGGCAAGTAATACACATTTTCACTTGTTCAGGAATCATATGTGACGACTCTGTATCGTGTGTAATACCTGTTGGTTCATGAGCGGCTCTCTCTCTGAGACAGAGAGACAAGTAGAGAGAGAGGCAGAGATAAACATAGACAGAGCTAGACAGACACAGACAAATAGACAGATACAGACAGATACGGAAACAAACAGATAAGACATGTTTGTGTAACAATGAAAAATAAAGCCAAGGCAGTGCACAATCATCAAATGTCACTCCACTGCTGCACTGTCAGCAGTGAAGTGTCACTCATCTTACACCATGCTTCAAGGAGTTTCATATATATTCTCCATCATTTCTGAAACACTGCAAGGACCTGGCGAAAAAGGCAAAAATCATTTCTTATTTATAAATACATTTTTCTTATTTAAAAATCCGTAACAAAAAAATTGGGGTGGTTTTTTTGGGGGTTGGGATGGATTAATGGCATTTCAATTAATTTCAATGAGGAAAATTGATTTGATATACAGTGGAACCTCAACTTACGAGTTTAATCCGTTCCGTGACCCAGCTCATAACTCAATTTGCTCGTACAGTGGTAACTGCACAAAATGCAAGCAAAACACGAGAGAAATTCTTCCACGGTGAGGTAAAAAGTGCACCGAGTTGGCGGCGTTTTGAAGCTCTCGTTATTATTATTATACATATTATTATTATTATTAATTTAGGAAACTGAAGCTCGCTAGTTATTATTATTACAGTATTATTATTAATTTAGGGAATGGGCACAGATCCAATTCCCTAAATTAATAATAATAATAATAATAATAATAATTCGCAAGTTTCAGAACATCGCCACTAGGTCACAGCGAACGCCACAACATCAGTTGAGTTGTGCATGTGTTTATGTCGCCGTGGAAGCATTTCTCGTGTTACGTATTATGTACAGTATTGCCAAATTTCTTTTTTTTTTAACCATGGATCCTAAGAAAGTAAGTGCAAAAGACAGTGCTGAGAAGAAAAAGAGGATGATGTCCATGTAATTACAGCATGAAATCATAGATAAACAAGCAAGATGTACAGGTGGGAGTATGAGCTAGTAGTAAGTAGCCTATCTTCCACTCTCCACCTCCGCCCTTAACCTCCACCAGCGTAAGTACACCTTATAAAACCACCTTCTTTCTTTACATTCTCTATTATGTTTTTATACAAGATTTCTTATTTGTGAAACTTGTTTATGAAACTAGTGCAGTTAGCCTCACAAACACCATTTTCTCTTATAATAAGAACATGGGAAGATATAGTCAGTGGGAGAGGGAATGGCCGCCGCCGCCACCACCACTCGCCATATTATGGCCTATTTTATTAATTCTAGAGTATACTATATCATGTTTCTATGTTAATTATATTGTTTGTTATATTAGATGAATTGTGATAGATAAATAAGCCATAGAGTTGATATTAGCGTCATGTTGAAGTATTTTTGTCTTGCCTTCTGAGAGAGCAGGAATTCCACTGGAACGGATTAATGGCATTTCAATTAATTTAAATGAGGAAAATTGATTTGATATACAGTGGTACCCCGAGTTTCCAACAGCTCCAAACTCGAACAATTATGTAAGTGTATTATTGTAAGTGCTTTTTGTAATTGTATTTTTGGGGGTCTGAAACGGACTAATCTAATTTACATTATTCCTTATGGGAACAAATTCGTTCAGTAACGGCACTCGAACAGCCTTCTGGAACGAATTATGCCCGAAACTTGGGGTACCACTGTACGAGCAAATTGAGTTATGAGCTGGGTCACGGAATGGATTAAATTCATAAATTGAGGTTCCACTGTAGTACGTATAAGCAAATTGAGTTACGAGCTCGGTCACGGAATGAATTAAACTCGTAAGTCAAGGTACCACACTGTAAAGGTGATATTAAAACAATATCAAAGATGGTTGACCCACTACCATTATAGTATGCTCCTCACTTATCGACAAATTCGTTTACCAATGTGGTCTTAGGAACAGAACTCCGTTGTTAAGTGAGGAGAGGCTGTAGTACATTGGACTACATGTGGCCACCAGTAACAGCTTGGTTGATCAGGCCCTGATCCACTGGGAGGCCTGGTCAAGGACTGGGCTGTCGTAGGCATTGAACCCCAGACACCTTCCAGGTAGATAGAAAGGGAATATGGAATATCCCTAGGAATAACACAAATAAACTTTTAAAAATAGAGGAAGAAACTATGTTAAGAAGCAATAGATTGTATTCATGGCTGTGGAAAGTGTACTGAAAAAAAGTTAATAAAATTGGACAGAGAATAGCTTCAGTGGTGCTGCATTTAAGATGGCTAAAATTAATTGATTTAGCATTTAAATTCCCCTTGAGAAAGATGCTTTGATGTTGGTGAGTGGCTCTTGATGCAAGAAACTGGATTTATCCTTCCCTTCCTTAGATCACACCTAATTGCCTCCATTACCCAGTCAATGTATAACCCCTATGGGTATAGAGCTTTCACCTGATTAAAAAAATAGCTTAAATTTGAGTAATGGTGTATGTCACAATTACAAAAATATTGCTTTTTGTGACAGGAGAAAATGTGAAGTACAGTACGTATATAAGAGGAAGAAATTAATTACAAGGAAATGTACTGTATGTAAGGTTGTGGTTTTAGGAGAAAGATCCATTGGTGAGACGTGTAGTTCAAAGGATCTCTTGAACTATGATGTCAGTACACTTCTGGCAAGACATCAGTTGAATGATGGTGAATTTGTTTCCTCAGTGTGAGAATCTGTACATTATTGGAAACCTTTTCAGTCTGAATTAAGCCATAAATACATGATACTTTTATTTAAGTATTATGGTAAACTTTGTTTTCAATTTGGAATACCTTTTAATAAAGGTAACATCAGGTGATTATTATAAAAGTATGAAACCTTGTAATTTTTTTCAGAGACAAGACATGATTGGTGTGGTATCACAGTTGATCCGGCCCTCAAGTGATCAGTTACTTGTCAAGGTTCATCTTGATGAAATGGATGCATTTGTGTTTGCCCTTGCTACCAAAAAAACAGCTGCAAAATTATCAAAAGAGATGACTGATATAGTAAGTATTTCTTGGGGGTGCATCTCCCACCGAGGTAGGGAGACCCCCCAAAAAAAAAATTATTATTCTTTTCACATTTAATAATATGCAGGAGAAGGAGTTACTAGCCCCTTGCTCCTGGCATTTTAGTTGCCTCTTATGACATGCATAGCTTACAGAAGGATTCTTCTCCATGTCCCCATAGAGAACTTTTTTTTTTATTTATTAACACATCGGCCGATTCCCACCAAAGCAGGGTGGCCCGAAAAAGAAGAACTTTCATCATCATTCACCCCATCACTGTCTTGCCAAAGGGGTGCTTTACACTACAGTTATAAAACTGCAACATTAACACCCCTCCTTCAGAGTGCAGACACTGTACTTCCCATCTCCAGGACTCAAGTCCGGCCTGCCGGTTTCCCTGAATCCCTTCATAAATGTTACTTTGCTCACACTCCAACAGCACGTCAAGTATTAAAAACCATTTGTCTCCATTCACTCCTATCAAAAACGCACACGCATGCTTGCTGGAAATCCAAGCCCCTCGCACCCAAAACCTCTTTTACCACCTCCCTCCAACCTTTCCTAGGGCAACCCCTACCCTGCCTTCCCTCCACTACAGATTTATACACTCTCGAGGTCATTCTATTTCGTTCCATTCTCTACATGTCCGAACCACCTCAACAACCCCTCCTCAGCCCTCTGGATAATAGTTTTGGTAATCTCGCACCTTCTCCTAATTTCCAAACTCTGAATTCTCTGCATTATATTCACACCACACATTGACCTCAGACATGACATCTCCACTGCCTCCAGCCTTCTCCTCGTTGCGACATTCATCACCCATGCTTCACACCCATATAAGAGTGTTGGTATAACTATACTCTCATACATTCCCCTCTTTACTTCCATGGACAAAGTTCTTTGTCTCCACTGACTCCGAAGTGCACCACTCACCCTTTTCCCCTCATCAATTCTATGGTTCACCTCATCCTTCATAGACCCATCTGCTGACATGTCCACTCCCAAATATCTGAATACATTCACCTCCTCCATACTTTCTCCCTCCAATCTGATATCCAATCTTTCGTCACCTAATCTTTTTGTTATCCTCATCACCTTACTCTTTCCTATATTCACTTTCAATTTTCTTCTTTTACACACCCTACCAAATTCATCCACCAACCTCTGCAACTTCTCTTCAGAATCTCCCAAAAGCACAGTGTCATCAGCAAAAAGCAACTGTGACAACTCCCACTTTGTATTTGATTCTTTGTCTTTTAACCCCACACCTCTTGCCAAGACCCTCGCATTCACTTCTCTTACAACCCCATCTACAAATATATTGAACAACCACGGTGACATCACACATCCTTGTCTAAGGCCTACTTTTACCGAGAAATAATCTCCCTCTCTCCTACACACTCTAACCTGAGCCTCACTATCCTCATAAAAGCTCTTCACTGCTTTCAGTAACCTACCTCCTATTCCATACACCTGCAACATCTGCCACATTGCCCCCCTATCCACCCTATCATACGCCTTTTCCAGATCCATAAATGCAACAAAAACCTCTTTACCCTTATCCAAATACTGTTCACCTATATGTTTTACTGCAAACACTTGGTCTACACACCCCCTACCTTTCCTAAAGCCACCTTGTTCATCTGCTATTCTGCTCTCTGTCTTACTCTTAATTCTTTCAATAATAACTCTACCATACACTTTACCTGGTATACTCAACAGACTTATTCCCCTATAATTTTTGCACTCTCTTTTGTCCCCTTTGCCTTTATACAAAGGAACAATACACACTCTCTGCCAGTCCCTAGGTACCTTACCCTCTTCCATACATGTATTAAATAATAGCACCAACCACTCCAAAACTATATCTCCGCCTGCTTTTAACATTTCTACCTTTATCCCATCAATCCCGGCTGCCTTACCCCCTTTCATTCTACCCACTGCCTCACGAACTTCCCCCACACTCACTACTGGCTCTTCCACACTCCTACAAGATGTTATTCCTCCTTGCCCTATACACAAAATCACAGCTTCCCTGTCTTCATCAACATTTAACAACTCCTCAAAATATTCCCTCCATCTTCCCGATACCTCTAACTCTCCATTTAATAACTCTCCTCTCCTATTTTTAACTGTCAAATCCATTTGCTCCCTAGGCTTCCTCAACTTATTAATCTCACTCCAAAACTTTTTCTTATTTTCAACAAAATTTGTTGATAACATCTCACCCACTCTCTCATTTGCTCTCTTTTTACATTGCTTGATCACTCTCTTAACCTCTCTTTTTTTCTTCATATACTCTTCCCTCCTTGCATCACTTCTACTTTGTAAAAACCTCTCATATGCTAACTTTTTCTCCCTTACTACTCTCTTTACATCATTCCACCAATCGCTCTTCTTCCCTCCCGCACCCACTTTCCTGTAACCACAAACTTCTGCTGAACACACTAACACTACATTCTTTAACCTACTCCATACATCTTTGACCCCATTGCCTACACTCTCACTAGCCCATCTATCCTCCAATAGTTGTTTATATCTTACCCTAACTGCCTCCTCTTTTAGTTTATAAACCTTCACCTGGTAATACAAATGATGGTGACTGCTTCATTTTTTGGGGTTTGCACAACCTTTGTGGGAGATGTCCAATACAGTAAAAAAAAAGTATATACAGTACTGTATAATAATTACAGTAATCCATTGTCTTACGGGTGAATATTAGCCAGTATTATTGCAAGACTAATATTTAACACAAAGATCATTTCTAAAATTGCCTTCCTTGCTGGTAGTGCGCAAGCAAGTATAATGAAGGTAATCCATCTGTTGTAATTGAAATAATAATTCACAAAAATACTAAGGAAGGCAGTGTGGAAGAAAATACTGTATCCTGAGAAGAGAAATCTCAAGATTTAAGTCCTTTGATTCTCTTCTGGTTCTTCAGTATATATACATTAGGGCCCAGCTTTACGGCATTCTGCTAATACAGACATTTCAAATTACGACCAAAAAAAACTATATGGCTCCCCCACCTGACTTTCTAATATGGTCACCGTGCCCTACCCAGTTTGTTTACATTCTCTTTGAGCACCGTGTCTCTCCATTGTGTGTGGAAACTTTCCAAAATTTCAAGTGTTTTAAAGTTATTTCATGTTTTATGTATACTCTGATAATTATACTTATGTGTACCTGTACCTAAATAAACTTACGCACTGTGCTGGCATTTTTTAGCTTTCTTTCATGGTAGTGCAGTGCGTAAAAAAATTATTTTCTAGTAAGCTTATAAATAATGAAATAGATGTAAAAAAAATTGTTTACAAATAGTATTTTAAATCTTCAGAGCACGTTTTGTCCAGAGAAGAAATCGGGTGAGAAATTTGGCCTTGGTTCTCAATTTGTTCTTATGAATGAACTTGGTGAAGTAGCATCGACTGTTTTGGGTGACCCTAAAGTGACAGCAGTGCTCAATAAATTCTCTGGAATGATTGACTTCTTCCATTTCTCAGATCAATATTCAGGACCTAAACAACCTGAGTAAGTATTCTGAAAACTTAGTTTAAAAAAAAACATTGTTTTGGTAGCTAATTAAGTTAAAAATAAATTTTTAGTATGTGTGTATAATTGCATGCTAATATTTATTTTTAATGTTAACATTGTTTCACCTTCTATTCTCTTAATTTAAACTTTCCTGGTAATTAATGACAGTTTTTGTAATTAGGCAGTTTGAAATATCAAATTTTTTAAGATGTAGCTAAAGTAACTTGACCAGTATAAAATCTTTTCAAGAACATAGCTATAGTTTTTTTTTTTTTTTTACACCTCACATATAGCAGACTTTTTTTCTTAAGGTAGCATAAGTATTTGCTAGCAGTGAACAGCTATCATACTGAACTGTATTTTTGGAAATAATTATTTTACTGTACCATAGTCTTGGCTGCTAAATAGTATTGCCTTAATGTTTAATAAGGTTGATATTTGCTGTTACTAAAATGTTTAATGTAAGAGCTGTATGAGCTTGGAGTCTTTGTGCTTTAATATACTTAGATCTTGTAATTTGACCTACTGTATGATTCAATATATTATAGCTTAGTACTACATTACTTCACTTTCATGTCTCTTAGAGGAACAGAGGGAAGGTAAGACTGAACAGGCTGTCTTTAATTTAAAAATATTACATTAGCCAGCCTAGCTTATGACATGCTGGTGTGCAGTTATCATCATTCCTGAAAATCGGCACAACTGGTGGCAGTCTTATCAAATGTTTGTTAATTTGCCTCCATAGAGATTTAAATCAATATAGTTACCAGCCATTTTATTTTACTAATTGCATTGAATTTTATGAATTGTTTCAAAGAATTACCAGTATGCATCTAATAGTCCTTTATTTATTTTCTTTGGATATCAATTTATGTATCAGAATTATGAGCAGGGTTTTTTTTCCCCTGCTATCTCTACCAAGTGACTAATGAAAAACATTTTGTGAATTTGGAATGTTATTTTCTTACTGTAGTTTAGGTTGTTATAGCTTTATTCATTATAAGGTTTCTTATATGCTTATATGAGTTTCACCAAGACAGTATCCAGAAATATTGTTTAGCAATAAAATCTCATTTAAAAAATTATTGGCTCTTGTAAACAGTAAAGTGTTTTTTCAGTAGAAAGTTAAGAAAGCACAGTTAAGTAGTACGTTTTTCTCAGTGGACAGAGGATTGAGTGTCCACCACTCTTTCTACTAAATGACCTATGTGGGTTTTGAACATAAGATTATTTTTTTTTTAATTAAGCAATGTTTGGTAGTTAATATATCATTCTGATAAATTTTAAATGTAGTAAAATGTGTAATTTTTTTTTTTTTTTTGACTAGGTAGTAGGTTGGTAGACAGCAACCGCCCAGGGAGGTACTAACGAGCTGCCAAGTGAGTGTAAAACGAAAGCCTGTAATTGTTTTACATGATGGTAGGATTGCTGGTGTCTTTTTTTCTGTCTCATAAACATGAAAGATTTCAGGTACATCTTGCTACTTCTACTTACACTTAGGTCACACTACACATTCATGTATAAGCATATACGTATATACACACATCCCTCTGGGTTTTCTTCTATTTTCTTACTAGTTTTTTTTTTTTCTCCAACAAGTCGGCCG